>JANTPZ010093720.1:0-30785 GCA_025593235.1 Vachellia pachyceras | reverse complement strand
AACCTCGGGCTGTGCAGCCCGCGGGCTGGGACGGGCTGGCCCGCGGGCCGGCGGGCCAGCCCGTTTCCCAGCTCTATTTTAAACCGATGTTTCGTAACTAAAATATATTTTCAAAAAAAATTATATTAAAAAAATCTAGATTTCAGATTAAAACCTAGATTTTAAAATTAAATCCAAATTTTAAGAGATGATGATAAAGAAGTCCTAAATTTAGATCTCTCTGTTTTTTTTGTTGGGGGTTAAATTTGGGGGTCCTACGTAGACAAAGAGATAGAGATGAGGTGGATTCATCGGTTAGGTTCCATGTAGCCTGTTTTCTAGTTAAAGAAATTAAGCACATGATGATGATGATGATATCCAATCTAAATCTGATCATATTTCACTTCAACAATAATTTTGGGCGACAGGAGTGAGAGATGATGGATCTAATTTAATTGACGCCGCGTGTTTTTCTTAGGCCAATCAGTACAACGTAGTTTGTCCATACAGTTAGCCCGTAACTGTTGTTTTTGAGGCTTAATTCCTTTTATCCATCTTCACAGTATGACTGAATTTTAGGTGGTTTTTTCAGGACATGTCGACGAGAGGAAGTCAATAAATAAAGGTACAAGTTGATTAAGCGGTATGAAAACTTTTGAAAGGACATAAAGAAAAATTTAATGAAGTTGTGGAGAGACATCTTTTAGAATAATTGATCGAGAAATCTTATTTATGATAAATCGTAATGGTAATGTGAGATCCATGTACGGCGGACTCAAATTTTGTTGTTGTTGTCATGTTTAATCAAATTTCAGTTTTGATATATATATATAGATGTATTTATATTTAAAATCATTGCCTTTTGCTCTTATAATTTTATAAGAATTTTTGTCTACGACAACACCATTAAGTATAAAAGCCAAAACTAAAACTTACAAAACTTTGTAGAATTAATTTAAAAATGGTAAATATAAATATTTTAAAATAATAGCTAAAGATACTACTACTCATACCCACCTATATTGTACTGTATATGATGGCTTGTTCTTATAAAAAATTACCGGCTAAATTCAAGCAATCGATGTATAATAAGCAAACCCATTATCCGTGGTTTCGATTGGTAAAGGTATTGGTTAGTACTCTGACTCTCATTAAAGGGAGAGGGTTTAACACCAAAAATACCACTTTGGTGTGGTTTCTGACGCAACATTTGAAAAATAATCTCCACAACGTAAGCTACATGCCGTGAAAAATACCCCGGTTAAGCAACAACTCTAAAAAACAAATTGTGTTGAAATGGGTGAACTTCGTACAACTTATTATCATGTTGTATTTTAAAACTTGCATTTACCCGTCGGTTTATTCATTTGGAACCTATTAATAAATTTTGCTTGTTTGAAAATTACGCAAGTCAAGATAAAAATCATCTTGAAATTTATAAAAACTATCTTAAAATTCGTAAAAATTATTTTAAAATATATAAAATCATCTTAAAATCGATAAAATACATCGGAATCGGTAAATGCACAGAATTCTCAAACACAGCCATTGGGTTCGTTTGGATAGCCCGTTGAAAAAACGGATACAGATTCCAAGGTAATTTATATGAGAGGAATTTTATATCGATAAACGCACCCGTTGGTAAAACGGGTAAACCGAACGCAGATTGTCATATAACAATTTCAATTTTCCATCCAAGACACGCTTCATTAAATTTCACATATGACATATCAATTCGCGTACAGGCTAAAATTCAATCATGGGGGAGAGATATTGTACGGATGAGTGTGATGAAATGCTGGTTAATGACTGTGGGACCCACTCAAGGACCGTGAATCAGGTCCGGAATCCTTCAATGTAAAAATAATACATTGATACCGCATTTAAAATAAAAGCCAATATATTTGTGGTTTTTCTTTAAAACAATTTGCCACATTCGTTAAATAACGATACACACATATTCCCATGTATGTTATAATCTAGCGCACAAATATTTTACAGACTTGGACCATCCAAGATAAAGATAATTTTTAACTATCACCTTCTTAAAAAAAATTGAATTTTTCACTTCAAAATAGTCATTTGAAAAAAATAAATTTGAACTGTCTCATAGTGTGTTGTTAACTCAACAAGGATAACCGCACAATGGCTTATTCGATCTAGATTATTCAGAATAAAAACAATCTTTTAATTATTACCTTCTTAAAAACATTATTTTCTTAAAATAAATTCATTTTATAAAAAGATTTTAAACTGCTCAGGTATGACATGTCGGGGTGCTCATTATTGTTGATGATTTAGACGGAACCAGATAGACCACGAAGGAATTGTGGGGATAGGGAAAAAACTAGACGAGCTAATCAAATTACAGTCAAATCATATAAACAATATCAAAACATATTTAATCACACCAATATTAAAGGATTTAAAGATTTAAATATAAAAATAAATAAATCCCTCTAAGCTGGGAAAAAATAATAAAAATAAACCCCTTTAAAAAAGTCTTTAAATTTTTTGTTTCTTTAAACTCATGTCATGACTAATGTCAAAAAGAGCCACCACCCATCCAATGAATACATAACAGTGTTTGAATATTTTATTAGATTAATATAATGAATTAAATATTGCAACATACTCTAAATATGGAAATAAGCATGAAAACTGTAGGAATGTGCAGCTGATTCGGTTCTCAATCAAATCTTAAAAAAGCAAATCAATTATGGTTACCATGGAAGAAAACACACATGGTCCCACCAAATTGATGAATCAATGGGCCAAAACCTCGAATGCAGCAGCCCGCTGCAAGTTGTTAGCTGTTCGTATATACTGTATTCGGTTGGAAAAGTGTATTTACTCCTAAAAATATGTTCAATCATGTTTTTTTTTAAAATGAGATAATTTTCTTTATATATTTATTTTGATTTGTGTAAAAGTATTTCTCTACCGCGTTTCCAAGCGGGCCATTTGATTATGTTTGAAAACATGGTAAAGAAGTACTTTTACACTAGTCGATATAAATATGTGAATGAGGATATCTCATTTTTTGAAAAAATTATTGTTAAATACACGTTTAGATTCTGCGTTGAACTAAAAATGAACATTACCATCCCTACCACAATTCCCAGATTCAAATATATTTTTGTCCATTTTCGAGTTTGAACTTTGGGGGTGGGGGGAGTTATTGCTCCTAATAATTTTACACATATGTCATATCACCTAATTCGATTTAAATTAATTGGAGTTTAATGTAAATGAAAGGCAACAGAAGTGTTATTTATCTATATACAACGCTTCGTTTTTGATACCTTTAGTTTTATTAAGATAAAACTATTTTGTAAATATTTAACGACATGTTTGTTTTTGTTTTCTTTTCTTTTTTTCTTAAATCAGTCTTATAAAACTACTTTTAAAACAAGTTCTAAAAGGAAAAAAAATCTGTTTGGATAATTATTTTAAAAAATTGCATTTCATAACAAAAACTGAGACAAGAGGGTGGGGGTTTTCATGAGAACTTAATTTATCAAATAGAGAAAAGCCATCAGCCTGAAAATAAAGCATTTCCAATTTTTCCAGACAAAAAGCTAAGAAATGCAATAACAACAACAAACACGTTTTTTTTTTTGTTTTTAGAAAAAGGAAACTGTTTTCGAAACAATACAGCAAATAAGGTCACGCTACCTCTTATTTTTAATTTCACACCTGTACATTTTTTTATTAAATTCTAATATGTTAGGGAAATTCATTACTTTTAATGAGTACACTAACTAATTCACAAGAGTTTTTTTATAGTAATCCTAAGAGTTGTGGTGCAAAAGGCAATGCATATTTTTCCTTTTATCACTTAAACTTTCTTACATGCCATTATCATTTTATTAGTTGTTACATATATTCAGTTTGTTTGGCAAAACATTGTGAAGAGTCAAAATCATGTTCAATAGTGTTTTTCCTCAAAAGGAGATAATCTTCTTCACATATTTACCTCGACTTGAGTAAAAGTACTTCTCTACTGCGTTTCTAAACGAACTCTTTCGCTACTCCTTGATACAAGAATTCCTTAATTAGATTACATACATAAAATAAATCGATCCATTTAAACAAACTTGACACAATCTTTACTCTAACATCCCATGTAACATATGAAAATATATCAACATTTATAGGTTAGGTCGATTAGGTTGTTAAAAACGGTGAATACATAAGATAAAGGGCATATTTGAAAATACGGTATAAAAGTACTTTTACATAAGTTAAGGTAAATATATGAAGGAGATTATATTATTTTAAAGAAAAATACTGTTGAACGTACTTTTAGACGATGGAGATGCTGACAGGTCAAAATAAACAAAAGTGGAGGGTGTTGCGCGCCTTCTCTATGCTGTTACTGGGAACTTGCTCATTCTCCTTTTTTTCAATAACATGTCATGGGGAATAAGTGATATTTTTTTATCTTCAAAAAGTTTATGAACATGAATTGGGAAGCTCACTTTTTTTTTTTATATAAAAGAGAGCAAGAAAGCTCAAAGAAAACTAAAGAGAGTACATATTAAGAGAAATAGATCCCAAAAAGTCATGTGAGCACAAAGCTTGCAAGCGAAGTGGGCACGAGTGATAAATCATAAAGGAGGAGATAATCTCCCTAGTAAGAGCATCTACCATTCAGTTGAGCATCTGCAAGGGATGCCCACTTGAAAATATGGGGTGGGACTCATTCAAGGAGGAGCACTACCCCAAAAAAAATAATAACCATGACGTGTTATTATCATTTTATTAGTTGTTACATATATTCAGCTTATTTGGCAATGCGTTGCGGAGAGCCAAAAGTACGTTCAACAATATTTTTCCGCAAAATGAAATAATATCCTTTAAATATTTACCTCGATTTGAGTAAAAGTACTTCTCTACCGCATTTTTAAACGGACTCTTTTGCTACTCCTTGATACAAGAATTCCTTAAATAGATTACATAAATAAAATAAATCGATCCATTTAAACAAACTCGACACAATATTTACTCTAACATCCCATGTAACATATGAAAATATATCAACATTTACAGGCTAGGTAGATTAGGTTGTTAAAAATGGTGAATACATAAGATAAAGGACCCTGTTTGGGAACACGGTATGAAAATACTTTTACGTGAGTCAAGGTAAATATGTGAATAAAATTATATTATTTTAAGAAAAAACATTGTTAAACGTATTTTTAAGTCTTACAAATGCTGAGCCAAACAGGTCAAAATAAACAAAAGTGGAGAGTGTTACGTGCCTTCTCTATGGTGTTACTGTGGACTTGCTCATTCTCCTTTTTTTTTTTTTAATAACACGTCATGGTGAATAAGTGATATTTTTTATCTCAAAAAAGTCTATGAACATGAATTGGGATACCCACTTGAAAATGTGCGGTGGGACTCATTCAAGGAGAAGCACTACCACAAAAAAATAATAACCATGTTGCATATATATATATATATATATAAGTAGTTGATGATAATGATAAGAAAAAAAATATTTAAAAAGTACGAAAGTCAATATTATTGAAACCAAATTTAAGTTTCACACATAAATAAATACCCTCTTCCCCAAAAACAAGTACACCCCACTCTTTTATTGCAAGTGTGGATGATGAGATTTACAGCAAAACATTACAGGTTTTGTTTTAGCCCCCAAAAAAGTAGAAATGAAATTAAAAAAAAGAGCCATTAGAAAGGTTCTTGTAAGTTCCATTTCTTCCAACCCCACAACCTCTCTAAAGCAAAAGCAGCCTCACTTGCCAACTTAATGTCGTTCTTTAGGAAACTCTCCTTTATAATAAAAGATAAATAGCGAATCCTAATTAAAACCCTCTCCCTCCTCTCTTGAATTTTATCTCAACATGACAAAAGTTCATGTGAGTTGAGTTGGAAGACTTGTTAGGGTCAACGAATCCCTCTATGTTCAGAAATCGCTTAAATAAACACTGATCGATTATCCATTAATAAAGTTTTCAGTCGGCATTACTGGCACGAAGCTGAACTTAGTTGGCCCACTTGATTTCCTTCCTGATTCGTTGTGCATCGAACCTGGAAATTTTGTGGTTGTTTTATTCCAAAAAATATGAAATGTCAAGTGGTGTTCATACAATAGACAAGATAACTGAGTTTGATTCGTTGACGGTGTGATTCAAAAATAGCAAGTTGACAACAACCTTGTCCTTGGGACACTTGCCAAAAACATAAAGTTGTGAATGTAGTAAACTATATATATATATATATATGTTATATCATCTGCACAACTTTTGAGGTCGTCCACAGAATTGAGATACAACTTGGCAACACCATTTCATCCCAATTGGTTACTTTCCCACTACTGCTAATAATCACTGTGCCCTTGGTGGCTTTTGCCCTTTATGGCCCATTAACATTGGAGGAGTTTCATGGTGTTTACTGCTCAGAGGTTTCGAGAAGCCTTTAGACCACTTTTTTAAAAGCACAACTTTATTCTGATAATCACTAGTGGGCACTCTAAAATATACTTAGATTTTCTGGTGCATTGAACTAATGAACTTTATAAATAAATTATTATTTATTTCTTAATCCAACGTGAATTTTTTTTTTGCTACATTAATTCGCACTTGACTTTCAATACATGGCATAAAGATATCTATAGAATCACGCATTAACAAAATCCTCATACAGTATCCGAGTCCAATGTGTGTACTTAAGGAAGATGGTTTAGTGATATGTTTAAATGGACATGTTAATCCAAGATAACCGTAATTAATTTCTTGTTTAAGAGGAACCTTATATTTATATTATTTCCATTTTTTAATATAAGAGTCAGTTGATTTTTGTTAGAAAGATTAAAAAAATAAAATATGTCTTCCGAAAAGGTAAATGGCCTTAACATTATATTAAGGGTATATGATATTATATGTATGATTATTCTCTTCAAGATAATCATATTATATGTAAATTTTCTTATTCAATTGTTTCATTTTCACATATTGTTGACTATGTCATGATGGTAAATTATGGACATTAGATAATTAGATCGATTGGAAAAATATATTTAATGGCCGATGCGTTTTCCCTTTGCAGAGACCGGATGAAACAAATAAGGGAAACAGTTGGCTCCTATTAAATGGGCCTCAAGCCCAAAATCTTCTTTCAACTAAAAAGGCCTAATAAACTTTTGGATCCAACTACATTGGACTTTGAAATCCATATCGACTAGGGCTTCCTAACTTAACATTATAGCCCATTGGTTGCGATACTGAGCTGATTTCTACTGGCCCTCAATGTTTTGCAGCCCAGAACTTTTCCCTACTCATGTTGGGGCCACATTTTAAGGAAGAAGTTAAAAAAGAGATTGGGCATAATAATATTCCACACCATCACAAAACAATAACTTCAATGGATTCCGATGAGATAACTTCTTTGAGGTTGCGTTAATTATCGCGGCTGTTACTCCCTAGGGTTCGAACCCTCACCTTAAGGAATGCTGATAGTAGCATTTGTCAACTCTACTAAGCGCCCATCGGTACCTCGCTACCACCGTAAGGTCTCCTCGCGGGATCCGGATTAGTCTGGGGCGGGCAATGAACCCAGGATACCGGATGGTTTATACAAAAAAAATTTCAATGGATTTATTTGACAACGCGGTAGGGAAGTGCTTTTACTATTTATGAGATAAATGTGTAAAGAATATTATCTCGTTTTATAGAAAAATATTGTTGAACGCACGTTTGACTTTTCTAAACACGTTGCCAAACAAACCCAATAACTTTTGAATTCATGGAACAAAGAATAATGTTTTGTCAATAGTGATGCAGAGAGGGAAAAGGAAGACCTTTTTTTTTTTTGATTGTATACAAGAAAAATAAAATAGGCCTATGAGTTATTTTGTATATGACGCGATTCATTGCTCTATAAACAAAATTTTCTATACCTGTGGACCAAAAAAAATGTGTGCTTGACAGTTGACATAGAGCTTGGAGTGTAAAGATCAGATTAGGATTATTCATATTTTTATATTACTTTTCATTTCTATTATTAACCATGATTATTTAACCGTTGATAAATAAGGTATCATTTTTACTTGTATTCTGATTTTTTAAATTATAATATTTTAAAATAAAAAAATGTTCCAGAATTTATACCATTATTCATATATGATCTAAATGGTTCTATCTAGAGTTAGTAAAGTGAGTCAGCTCGCCGGTTATAAGCTGACTCGTCACGAGACGGACTTAAATACACACTTGCATATAGGTTGAGATTTTTCCAACTTAGCTGACCATTTTTTTCATATTTTTCCTATCCATAATAATTTTTCACTTGCACTTGAAATATCTTTTTTTTAATATCTAAAATGAAATATCATTTTTCATAAATTTAATTTAAAATAATACACGTAACTTGAATATAAAATATATAATTTAAATTTTAAACAATACATCTTAAACATATATAATACACTATAAAAGATTGAATTCAAACTAAATATAAACAATAGATCAAATGATTAACATATAATATTAATTACGTTTACATTATGGTCAGAAGTTGTCTACAAAGTTCTATAAAGCAATTTTAATTTTTCCTAAAAAAGTGGGTTGGCGGGTTAGTGCGACACTGATAATGAGTGCTAAAAAAAGACCCGCATTTACATGGATGTTATAGTTTACAACCTAATCCTATAAACTGAATCCATACTACCAACTCTAATTCAGTCCCATGTCAAAACAACACCTTTAAGGTCCCAGGGGACCGATTTCCAGAGCATGAAGAGTGTGAGTTTCGTTGCTGCTTGCTTTCTCTATTTTGTGTTTTCAGTGGCACTCAATCTGGTCCTTTTTTTTAATGAATTTTTTCATGGCAATAAGGAAGATTAGACATTATTACTTTTTTTAAAAAAATATACGTCATTACACAATACACTTTTACGTTGAGCAAAAGAATAAAATGCATGTGTATATATATAATAAAATTTGTCCGTTTGGAAAAGCAGCTGAAAAGTATTTTTACATAAGTCGAGGTAAATATGTTGATAAGATTATCTCATTTTATAAAAAAACGTTTCACTTTTATTCCAAACAATCCCATTAATGTATTTTACTTTGGACAACAATAAGTTATGATTCGAACACCAAGGATAAAAGGAACAAATAACTAGTTCATCGAGCGCTTGTGACTTGACTTGTGCCTTTTTTTAGTAAAAAAATTGCTTTGCCAGCATCCCCCCTTTTGTACCAGAGATAAGAATTTTTTATTACATTTTAAAAGTTAAAAGAATAAAAAATGGCATAATAAATAATAATGTTAAGGCAATAAATTGAATCCCGGTGAGAAGTAAACTGCTAAAATGAAAATGATTAATTTTATTTCAGTAAAAAATTTAGGTGGAAAAATCCAAGTTGTCATCTAAAAAGGACGAAAAAAAAGTGTCAAGTTGACGGATGCGAAAGAAATTACAGGTATTGTGATGAAGCGATCAAACGTTGACAGTAAAGAGTTGAGGCAAATCAGTGTCTTTGTTAAGGAATCGGCTATTCCATCATCCATATCAGGAGCTTGAACCTCTCGCTATACCTCCCGTACTGGTTTCTCCTCCTTCCATCGACCCCAAGCTTCAGCTGAATTACGCGCCAAATTCAGCGAACATGGAGTCCAGTTTTCTTCTGGACGCGCTTCCCCTCATTGCATCTACCTCCACCCTGCGACCTTCCTTCTTCCTTCCATATTTACCCTCTCTCAACACTCAAGTCTCCTCCTCCTCTCATTTTCGGACCTTTGGCCGCTCCGCTCGACTTCCCTGGCTTCGTCGGATGCCCGTGGCCGCTGGTAACTGCGTCGTGGTTAATTCCGTCACAGTAGGTCTTCTCGCTCTACTTATATCTTCAAATATGCCCATTTCTTTAGTTCGCATATCTTCGAATCCAACTAAAAGTTCCCTCCTTTTAGCACCAGCTCTGTTGATTAACTTTAACTATGGCGCCAATGGAAGAAACCTATCTTGCTTTCGTCAAGAGTTCTAGATGTTTTCTTTTTTTTTTGGGGGGGGGGCAAATGGTTAAAGATCTGAACCCTGCCGATGAAAATTATTGGATTACAAATTACCCTCGATCTAAGAAGCTATCTTTGATTGTTGTTTCAGAAGTACTTTTTTAATGCTGCAGTTGATCAGCTTTATTTATCTAATTATCTTCTAGTTGGACGCTTTAATATGAGTAGTGACAGAGAACAAGGTCAATTTTAATTAAGACATTTTCTCTGGCAGTTCCATATAGGAAGAAGCCCTTCCTCTTGTGAATAGGGCAGGCCGTAGCAAATTAAGTCTTTTCAATTTATAAGATTTTCAGTGGAGTGCTACAGTTAGAGTCTCCATTTGTAACATATATTCATTGTGTGACCTTAATTTTGATGCCGTATTCTTTTCTGGAAGCATATGCAGCCAAGAAGCAGGGTTTACACTGTTGGTGACTTTATGACAAGGAAAGATGATTTGCATGTGGTAAAGCCTACAACATCTGTGGATGAAGGTATATTCTCTACTGGAGCTTTATGCGATATGTCTACTCACATGCTACCATTTTTCTTGGGCTTGTATTTAAACACTAACTTCTCCCTCCCTGGCTCCAATTTGTGACAGCTCTTGAAGCTCTTGTAGAACACAGAATAACTGGTTTTCCTGTGATTGATGATGACTGGAAATTAGTGAGTTGCCCACGGCCATTTCTTTGGATCATCATTTACTTGTTCATTGATGTCTCTACTATCTGGCGGCTTTCTATCTTTACTGTTTGTCTCAAATTTAAAAAAACACACCTATCTTCCAATAGAGAGTAAATAATGAATAAAAAAAGAATATATGCACATCAATAATTAAAGTACGATATGAATTTCATAACCTAATTAAATTTCTTTTCTCTCTATTAATACTCTTTGTTCTCATAACTTAATTCCATCTCTTAATTACCCCAATATTGCTATACCATAACTGCTATAATTATACTCAGCCAAAAGAAATGTCCACTTGTTTTGCACTGGGAATTTTGAGGGCCACATTTATTCTTATTTTAGTTTATTGTTATCAGTGCTGGTCTGGCTAAAGATTAGTTGAGAGGCTATTTCATTTCTTTAACGAGTTACTCTCAGCTTCTTACCGTACTGTTATTGTGGTTATTTGGCATGACTACTATGAGTTGTACTGAGCAGATGAAATATTAACAGTTCAGTCCTTCAGGAACATAACTTAGAGGCTTCAAATTTTTTTTAACAAAATTGAACGTGATGAATTAATAACTAGTTACTAATGATTAATATGCTTTCTGTTTCTGCCATTTTAATTTTTCATGCCCAAATTATTGTGGTTGGTTCATGGATCATATGATGGAATAATTTCAGAAGGTTCTTTAATATCTTGCAGGTTGGTGTTGTTTCAGATTATGACTTGTTAGCATTAGACTCAATATCGGGTAAATTGATTTTAGACATGCATTATCTGCTCCTTTTTTGTTTGTTGCAACTGGAAAGTTTACTTCTCTCATTAAAGCATTGAAGAGTAATTTTAAGAGTGAAGAAATTTTCAGACGTTTCTTGATATTTTAGTTCAAGCAAAGACATTTTCCTATTCTAACCCTAGCAATTTGCAATGTTCATTTTCAGGTCACCCACAGAACGATAATAACGTTATTTTTCCAGAAGTTGACAGCTCTTGGAAAGTGAGTACCAGCATCTGTTGCAGTTCATTTTTCTTAAGCTCCTTTTTTATTTGGTCTTGACGTTTATCAAACTCCTGCTAAGGGAAATTAGTATGTGCATTTTTTTGGGGGTTACAGTAGTATGTGCATATTTTATTATTGAGTGTCTGATCAGGGATCCATATCATGCCAAGTTGGCTACTAGATCTCACAGGCCTTGGAAGGAAGCCTGATACTGGTAATGGCCTGAACTGAAAAGACCATTTCGCCCAGTCACAGGCTCACTGCATATTACTATAATTGGGCATCCTATATAATTGCTTCCTCAACTATCTCATATAGAAAATATTGCAATGTTCAACACCTTTCCTTGAAAACTAAAATGAAATAAATGGACAGTTTGTGATGAAGTATTCAAGTCTTGTGTCTCAACCTGACCATATTATTTTACTTCAATGATGCGTATAATCTTTATGCGTCTTTTCTTTCACCTTAGCCATGGCTTGGTTTCTTACGAATAGGTTCCCTTTTATTGATTTTCCATGAGGTTTATGCTAGGAGGAGAGAGGAAAAAAGGGGCCCCCCCGGGGGGTTCTCAACAGAGATTTCATCTGGTGGCCAGTCGCTGCTAAAATTTAATTACTAATCGGAGCCAAATTGTAGATATTATGTTGATCGTACTCAACCGATCTATCATTGGCAGGGATTGGGTGATATCCTGTATGATTTTGAATTATTAAATGTTTAGACATCCAAGAAGAGCTCAGCATGCTTGCCTTTCAGGATCCTTAACAGTGAAGCTCATTTATGTTTTCCCCTCATAAAATCAGATTGACAGACAAAATTTTGAAAAACAAACAGTTCAGCGGGCCCTATTAATGCCATGGCCCATGTGTCGTAACCCATTGCTGTTAAAGACCACCATTAGAGGTACCTTGTATGGAATTTATCAGAAACAATTTCATCCCAATCCTATACAAGATGGGTGGAAAGGGAAAAAATTCGTTGAATGAATTCCTTTGCATATTAAATTTCAACTTTTTAACTAGTAAATTCAGGATTTGTGTAATAAAAGCTGCCTTTTGTAAAGATATTGATGGATTGCAGACTTCTTTTGTAAGCATTGTCATATGGAAGTGAATTTTTAATTTCCTGATGGCTTGCAGACTTTCAACGAAGTTCAAAAACTGCTGAGCAAGACCAAGGGGAAATTGGTCGGTGAATTAATGACCCCTGTCCCTATGGTGGTTCGGGAAACCACCAATCTTGAGGATGCTGCTAGGTGCTTATATCTATTTCATTCTCCCTTTTTGTTTAACTTCCCTGTCTCCCCTCATAGAGAGTATTAAAATTTTCCACCATGGTTATTATTAGGTTATTGCTAGAGACAAAATTCCGACGTCTCCCTGTTGTAAATGCTGATGGAAAGCTGGTAAGAGATTCGTTTCTCCATTATGCAATTTTCTGTATGCATGCTTCTTTGACTTCCGGTTCCTAACAAGGCGCGGTTAATGATCTGAAAGGTAGGGCTGATTACCAGAGGAAATGTTGTCAGAGCGGCGCTTCAAATCAAACGAGACAACGAAAAGAAAGCATAATAGAATTTGGAATCTTCCCTCTGGCCACAGAAGATGGCTATGATGATGATCAAAATTTTGGTTTATGCATGTATGTCTTATATATGATATCATAGTAATCATTGTTTTGCTTTCACACGTCTGAAATGGCTGTCATTATCAAAACGTTCGCTGCTTGAAGTGAAATGTCTTGTTACCCTTCCCGCTTGGAGCCATGTATTCACTTATTTAGAATCCCAGGTAGAATGATCGCTGAAAATGATGGTTGAATTTTCAGCTGATATCATTTTCCAAAATTCTTTGGCACTCACCTATATTTTGACAGGGTATCGTCCCAGGGGAGTTAATTCTATTCAAGGTACCGTTGTCCACTGAATGTACGCATCTCTCTCTGGTGGGATTCGAACCTTGGTTTTTATAAAGAATTAGCTCCTTTAGTTAGATCCAACAACACCAGTTGGCTGGCACTCCCCCGCATGGCAATTCTTATTTCTTACATCGGTCTCAGTTTTTGTTTATAGGGCCATATGGGCCTCCCCCCCCCCCAACCCAAAATTTTTCTCCTTTTAAGAGAGAAAAATTCAAGTGGACGAGGACGCAAGTCCCCTTGCCCAGTTTATACTTGGCTTGGTGATCGTACATGTAAACAGTAGTGGTTCTAATTGAGGTTTTCCTTCCCACTCTCGAAGCTATTTTTTCTTATGAGAAGACAAATTTATTTTAACAAAGACCTTTTAGTGTGGAAAAATAAGCTCAGACTCAGCGGAGTATTAGAATACATATAATCTTTTTCCTTGCATTTTGCGTCAGGGAACATAGAACTAGAGATTCTGCCAACAAGGTTTGTTAATTTGGTAATGAATTGGCTCACAAATTTTGTAAGGTTGTAACTTCATATTGGTGAGCACTTTAGTAAGCCATTTATAAATACTTTTATGAGCACTTTCTTAATTTGGAGGTATGTTCTGAATTTGGTAATCCCTGAAATTTTACCCACGGATTTTTTGTTATCCAAAAAGAATTACAGACTCTTCCATTAACGGTCTGATTAGTTTTGTCTTATATACCCCATGTCTTTGTTTTATGCATTGAGCCCCGCTTTGAGCAGGCTCTATCAGTCAGTGATTATATATAGAGTCGAGTGTGAGTGAGGCTAGCTGTTCATGATTTAATTAATGGCACACTTACCTCTAACCCTATGCTATTCCCCATCAGCTGCTCAACCAAATTAGTGGCAGAATAAAGAAATCACACAATTCCTCCGCTAGTTATGGAGTAAATCTTCATGCAGACCCTTAAGATGTCATGGATCCAAGTGAAGAGCCGAAATATGGGATACAGCTCAGACTGAAATGTGTGGGGAATTGAGGAGCTGTAATTTCCCCCCTCCCCCCCATTTTAACAAGGAGAATCTTTTCCATTGATGCGACATGATTTGGATTTGGTAGATACAAATGTTGGTTTAGGAAGCGATTTGACGAAAATTAGGAAGAGAAACAATATGATTATGAAGCGGCCCCATTGATGCGTCGTTATCAGTGATCGCACAGTTGGTTTCACCGGCCCCTGAGCTATTCCCTACTCATAATCAGAGCGCGCCCGCGCGCACTACAGAGCCAGAAAAATACCTAAACCCTCAATCTTATCGCTTTTTTTAGTACCTACATCTCTTTGGTGGTTACGATGACCCTCCTTGTACTCAGCACCCTTCCCCACTCCTGTCCCCTCCGCCTCCTATCTCATTCCTTAGAGGGTAACACGATCCCCGTCAAACGCAAGGGCTCATTTAGAAATCAGTTTGAGATTTTTACAAAGTTCTTGGTAAATTTTATGTTTGAATAATAGATTTTGATAAAATGACTTTTAGGTAAAATCTTAATTTTAAAAGGTGGTCATGTTTAAAAAAATATTGAATTAAAGGGTTTAACGTATTTGATTCACCCAAACCCTCTTGAAGGCTGGAGCCGGTTATTCCATTCTCCAGTTCCTCTCATCAATTTCCACTTTCCTCTCATCAATTTCCACTTTCCCTCCTCATTCCCATCTTACACATGTGTAGTTGTTTTTGTTGTTAGTTTTCATTTTGTAAAAATATGGACAACAGCTAGACTAATCAAGCAATTGAGGGAATATCTGCAGGAAGGAAGGAAGGAACAAGAGGCTGCTTCAACTAAATAATTTACATTTAAACATCATTTTACAACGTCAAAATTTCTTGTTTGAAATCTAAATACGAAATTAATACTGCAACACAGAGAGGAAGGGAGGGAGGGAGGTGGCAACAAGGACGAAGATTACAGTACAGTACTCTTCAGGATGGCTTCATCAACATCACTTTGCTTCAGCCGCCGCACAACCTCCTCCTGTGGCGCATGTTAGTCGCCACACCACCCACCTCTCCATCAGATGCACTCCGGATTCTCCGGTTCAGGCATCTTGTTCAGGTCAACCAGTTCCACAAACGCTCTGGCGCCGCGAGGGATGAGCTCCGATGCCTCCACTGACGCGTGGTGGTGATTGTGCTGGTGGGCCGCCTGAAGGGCGTCCACCCTGGCGCCGACTTCGATGGCTTTCTTGCGAATCGAACCCGCCGACAAGCCGCCGTCAGAGGAGGCGGCCACGCAGCCTTCTCCGGCGAGAAGCTCCGGGAAATTAAGGCGAGCGGAGGGCCCTCTGAGATAGAAAACGGCTGTGTCGTAGGCTCTAGCGGCGGCGACCGGGGTGGAATAGGATCCGAGCCAAATCCTGGAACGCTTATTGGGTTCTCTGATTTCAGCGACCCACTTGCCCCACTTCCTCATCCTAATCCCTTTGTACCTTCTCTCGCCTTCGACCCCTCCTCTCTTCTTGGCGCCCATGGCCGCTTGTTGAGCTTCCATTTTCTGCAAAAACAAAGAAAACAAAGAAGAAGCGCGAAATCTGAAGAATCAGAGAGAGAGGAGGAGGGAGTTCATGAGAAGTGGGAAATGGAAGGAGCGGGAGACGGAGGTGGGGATGGGTTTTGGGGAGAGGCTCATGCGACTCGGCCACTGAGCTTTGTCATGTGGGTAAGCCTCCACGTCGGTTTCTTTGAGGCCCATTCTCTTTTATACATCAATTTTCATTATTACATTTTTAAATCAACCGAATTCACCGACAACCACATCACCCCCCACTCTCTCTCTCTCTTCATTCATTAATTAACTAATTTCAAATCTGTTTTCCTATTCAATACCCTTCCCGTCACATTTATTTTAGAACGTTCATTTTAATATTAATGAGTTAAATGTAATTATTGAATTGAATGATGATTGCAAATTATTTATTTGATATGTTATTGATGAATCAAGAAATAAAATTCATATTTTATCTATAAAAAATAAAAAATGTGAAGTAAACTTTCAACTTTATTAAGACTGAAAAGTGAAGGGTAAAAATATCTCAATGTTAATTCATGTTAGTTATAATTCAAATTACATAGTGAAAGCTATATAATGGAGATTGCTTAATTTATCCAAATCAATAATAATCAGGATTACATTCAATTACATAACTATACCAAACAAATATTGGAATCATCAAAACACATTAAGATTACATGTAATTCTATTTCATATTATCGAAATAGGTGAGTCGAGTGACTTTAAACAAGTTTAACATAATTCAGCAAAATCTTAAAATTTATCAACTTTTCGACTTTCTCCCTATTTAATATACATTACAACTCATGAGAATTATTTAGTCAACACAATCATAAATGTGGTGTAAATTTATACTTTCATAAAAAATTTAATTAATTAAGTGACATATAAATTGGATTAAAAAATTTACTTTCCCTTTACTCAATAAATAAGATTACAAGATAATGTAGAGTTAGCAATGAGAAAGGGCCTCCTACAAATTAATACACTATGTGATACATGGCTTTGTTATTTATTATACATCCATTTTAATTATTTTTTATATATATAGAAGAATGATAATTGAATTATTAAATATATCTTAAATTAAAGTAACTTTTGAAGTTTTTCTTCATTAAAATTATCCTTGCTCACATCTCTTTTCCTTTTCTCTCTCTAACTAAAATTATCTAGTGGATACTCTTTGAAGAACGTGGAACATTTTTGGTTGATGGACTTTCATAATGTTTACAGTAATATAGGTGTAGGTGATTAGTGCTTGAGTGTCTCTCACCATAAAAAAAATTGTAAAAACAATCATTAATGCACCCTCATATTTATAATAAAAAGTTTCTTTTAATGTAATGAGTTAAAGTATTGATATGTTAAAAAAGGTGTCCATATTTAATATTTGATGATATATTAAGTAAAATTATTTTTAATAGGAAGATTTATATTTTTAAAAAAATTCTTCCAAAAAGTAGACATAGCAAAGGCTAAATCTCTCCACCCTCTCTGGAGGGGGCTTTTTTTTAAAGATTTTGTAGTCATTTTCTTTAATAGTATATTTACTAATTTTGTATTATATGTATGTGTATATATATATGTTCATACTTGATAGATGCAGCAAAAGGTAATAGAAATTATTCTCATTTATACCTATTTAATTCAAATTTTATTTTAAAAGTATAAAATATAGGTAATAATAAATATTTTTAAGAGAAAATTGAGGATAAATCTCAAATTGATAATTAATTGAAGAATAAAACTTACATAATGTGAAAGGTCATTTACATTTACATAATGTGAAAACTCCGTTACATATTATTGAAAGTCAGTTGCATGATGTGAAAAGTTGGTTGCATTTGCATTTTTAAAATTTTTTTTATGAAACTAAATTCTTATACAACTGATCCTCCACAATATTTAACTGAACTTTCAGAATATGTAAATATAATTTACCTTTTACATTTTACAGATTTCATTTTTTAATTAATTTATGAGTTTGTGATTTATTCCCAATTCCTCTTATTTTTAAATTACGAATTATACAATTCCATTCGCTTGTTACAATTGCGTGTTACGAGGGGAAACCTTGATGTTTTTATATTAATTTTGTTGCCTTGAATATCTTTTCTTGGATCTTGACTCGCCGTATGTTTGGTAACTTTGTTTAAAATATCTTTTATATAAATAGATATAAAACTCCTTTTATATAATTATTTTAGATCATGTGAATTCATTTTTCGAACGATATTTTAAACTAACACATAAAAATTTAAAAGGACTTCATGTTTGATGTTTATTTAACTAAAACATGATAAAAAATATATTCATTCTCATGAAATAATTGATTGGGCGGCTTTTTTTTTTGGCAACGCTTTTCCACCTAAAAAAATTCAGCTTTCTAGATGACAAGGGATTATGATCTTATTTTTGAAACAATAATTAAAATGATTGAATGAGAAGGACTTAATATTTTTTTTTATAAGTACAATTATCTTCCCATTGCAGATAATAATTAAAATGATTAAGTAAGAAGGTTTAATTCATCCCCACCTATTATTATATTACATGGTACAAAATTGGGTTAATCGATAAATTTGCTGTAAGATACAATAGAAAACCTTGAATATGGATTGTACTTCAACACTCAAATAAAGATAACAAAGACTTTTACAGAATGATAATTTATCTTTACATATGTGTGCACTTAAAGAGAAAGACAGTGAGTTTGATCTTGTTATGTGTAAAAATTGTGTGTCCAAATAGAAGATGGGGATGGTATTTATAGAATATGGAGAAATGTCTTAAAGTAATACATTTTGAAATAATATCTCTTTAATTAAAAGTCACAACTATACTTCAATAAAAGTCGCAACTATAGTGAATTTTTCATGAAGAGTTACATTTTTATGATATGAATTACACAAGAATACATAACTTTAGAATTATAACCCCATATACAACCCTTCAAATAAGTTCGTTAATTTATAAAGACATAATCATTCAAATAGATTCATTATTTCATAAAAGCATAATATTTAAAAAATCATATCTCTTATTTTAAAAATATTTCAATAAGTAAATGGATCAAATATCAAAATTAAAGACATTAATGTTACGTAACCCATCCCAATGGAGATGTCTGTGCGTGTGGCTTTCCCTTTCAGGACATCAAGTTGATTTAAGTTAGATGCTTCCCCCTTTTCGTCATTACGAACGTAACTTGTTTCTTTTGATGACGTTTCTGTGGGCAAATAGTCAAATACCATTACATCTTATATTTTTCCTAATTTTTTAAATAAATAAAATGGAAGCATCATGTCTCACTCGATCGAGACGTGAACTCCAAGTTGCACTCCTATTTTTCCTTTGTGTTCAATTGTAAAAAAAGAGGATATACAGTGGAGTATATTCAATTAAGATTGGTGTAGTTTTGTACTCTTATAGCTTGTTTGGCACGAGGGATTTGGAGGGATGGGAACTCATAAAAGCTTTCCTTTCCCTCCCCCCCTTAAATCTCTTGTACCAAACAGCCTTTAATTATAGTTTTGGAAAGCGTTACTCCATCCATTTAAAACTATAAGACATTTGCCCACTCTTTCTATGTTTAAAAAGAAGGGAAGTTTACAATCAAGTCCCAAATAGGATAATTAATGAACAAAAGGTCATAAAGATTTACAAAATTACCATAAGGTCCCAAGGGTGAGGTTGTTAATGAAGCTGATAAGGTTGTTGACAGCCTTGACGGTAACTCTTGAGACCTTATGGTAATTTTATGAATATTTGAGACATTTTATTTATTAATTCTCTTATTTTGAACTGATTGCAAATTTTCTTAAAAAGAAATACAAAACATTTTGGTAGTATACGTAGGAGGAGTAATTAAAAATGGGAAGTGATTGACTTTTAATACAAATTTATTGTTTGGATTCATTCGGTTTCAATAAGTTAACTGGAACTTAAAAGTAACATACTTAAGATCATACAAAGTAATTTATACCTTAACCCAAGCCATTTGATTCAATTGACACTTAACGTCTTTTAAATACATAATATTGCGTGTTTGATCTTTCATGGATGCAAGAAGTGCATGATCAATTCTTTTTGTTAGATGAAGGATGCACAAGAAATGAAAATAATTTATTTTTTATAAAATTATGTAATATATATTACTTCTAAACTTGAGTTAATTTGTCAGAACACTCTAAAAATATTAATGTAAGGAGTTTAAACTCTTAAATGTCACTTAAATTTCATGCGATAATAAAATTGTAACTTTTCGACAGCACAAAAAAGCTGTGATTAATATATTATATGTGCGTAGTAGTATATAATAAAAATTTAGAACACAGGGTAAATTAAAAAAGGTTAAAGTATACTTTTAGTCCTTTATGTTTGCGTCAGGTTTCACTTGAGTCCTTTAAGTTTAAAAAGTGCATTTTTAGTCCCTTAAATTTCACGCCGTTAGTCTCTCCTAACGGAAATTGCTGACTCATCAAACTTAACGCTGTTATTTTAGATACTTTTTTTTATTTTACACAAGTTAAAATATTAAATTTATTATATTATTAAATTATAATTAAAATTTGAGTATGCTTTATCAATATTTTATAGCACAATTATCGATTTAATTTGATGAGTCAGCATTTTCCATTAAGAGAAACTAACGGCGTTAAGTTTGAGGGATTGAAAGCATACTTTTTAAACTTAAAGGACTAAAATAAAATCTACCGTAAATTTAAAGGACTAAAAGTATAATTTAGTCATTACACAATCTTTGACAGCATGATCTATTTTTAAAGTTGGGTGCAATCAAACTTGTTAATGTAATGCTATGTGCACAGTTGTACGCCAGCCTTGCTTAAAAGCGTAGCCTAGCTACCAAAGCCCCCCCCCCCCAACTAACATCTTAATCTTTCCAATTTTAAAACGCGCTTAAACATTTAATCCTATCTCTCTGTTTTTTTTATTACGGAGAATCGGGGATAAATCAACTGCTGCTATATTAATTATAGAATGGAATATGATCAATTTTAAAATTTGTGGAAGCTAACTTACAAACAATGAAACCTCTTTTACATTTACATATTGATCATTTTATATACTTTTAAAAGTTTACTTGCATGTCGTGAAAGATCAATTCTACAATAAATTTAGTAGTGGGGATTTATGCTCGATTCTAAAAAAAAGGTAGCTTCATTGTTGTCATATTAATTAGCTTTAGTTTTGGCAAGGTTGTGTTTCAGTCATTTTTAATAAGATTAAAAACATGTTTACATCTGGTAATTAGAAAGAAAGCCACATGCAACATGTTCATTGCGTTTTATAAGAGATAGCTAGGAGTTGGGTTTACTCTTAAATATTTCATTTTGTTTCTCACATCTTTTTAAAATATTAAGTTACATAACATATAAATTGATATGCAATATAATATTATATGAGGTATTTTAAGGAGATGTCAAGTATGTTTATTATAATTAATTTATTTAACCTTTTTAATCCATACAATTAAATAAATAATCCTTATACTAATAACTATAAGATTACTGTTGATCCATGTAAGATGAAGCTCTACTTTTACTTTCTGGCCACCAAAGTGATTCAGTTAAGTTCATAAAAAGCCAAGTGTTTAAATTTTATCAATGAACTTTTTTTTTTCCATTTTTTAAGTTTTCAATACAAGTGTAAATTATTTTTAATAAGATTAATGAAACTAATCGAATTACTGTAAAATATTTATATTTATTATTTTTAAATTAATTTTTTCAATTTACAAATTAATATACTTTAATGATGTAAATAAATATAATTTATTTAGTTTTGTTAAATTCTTTAAAAAAATTAATTAACTTTGTACTGTGAATGTACGTCTAAATGTATTTTGGATGGCGACAATTTTTCCAATATAAATGAGTGTTCAATTCCTAAGCAATTGTTAATTAACTTTTGGTATAAGGTATGTAGGATGATCTGTTGGTACAGCAGAAGGAATTTTTCTAGATATAAACAAAAAATAAAAATTATGGGATTGGAGAGACACATAACAATTATGGAATTACACACGAAGATTCTCTTTACTGTTAATTACAGAGACGTGCGGTTTAGAGTAATCTTAATTAGATCTTAATTGTTAATTATGAGTTTGAGTGGGAAAATCATGGGATTAAGCCGCCTCCTGAGATTATCATTGAGGCGCCTCAACTTGAGTTAAATTACAAAGTGGGGCCATGACAAGGAATTTAATGTTGAGAATATCCCTGGAGAAGCGGAGGAAGAGGAAGACAACAAAGGGGATACGAAAGGACAAGTTTACCCCTGAACACCTATCCAATTTGGGTGGCGGGAAAGTCACATCCTACTGGTATATCCACCCACCGACCCACCGATCCACCGACCCACCCCTCTGCCGTCACTCCCCAATTGTTCAAGGAAAATTAGATTAAAGTAGCAATAAGAAATAGTATTGAACCATCCTAAAAATAGTATTTATTTAAAATAATTAAATTTTAAAATATATATTTAAAAATGTGAAACTATCCCTCCCTCCACAATTTCCTGCCTACCCTCATACTCTCTCTCTCTCTCTATATTATATTTGAAACACAATAATTTTTTAAATTTCTCTTATTAAACAAATTTTTCATCAATTTTTAATCGCATGCATAGATATTTTAATTAAAAATCAATTCATATTATATCTGCTGAAAGAAGTTTGGATGTTCTAGATAACCAAGATAAAATTTACACGATTTTTTAAAAAAATAAAGAAGTTTGTATTTTTATTTTAGAATTGACATATGTGATTTATTTTTAAACAATCCATGTAATGGCAATAAAACCAAAAAATTATTGTAGTGTTCATAATATAAATCAAGTTAAGAACTTAATCATATAAATACATGAATATCCCATATTAGGAATTAGATGTTACAAATATAATTTGGGTGAAAAATAAAAAAGATAGGAAATATAATGGGCTATTTTAATTTTAATTTTCATTCAAAAAAGTTATGAGTTTGGAAGAAAATGCAGGAATTCGAATATAGACAATTTTTATGGTTGTTATCAATAAATCATATTTTCTATGTGTCCTTCGCTTTAATTTTCCCATTATTCAAATACAGAATTTGTAATATTTTCTTTTTAATAAAATAAAAAGTAAGTTTTAGCCAAAAGCATTTTTCCCCAGTGCACCCGGTCGCAAACGGCGCCAACCATCGCTCATCCTCACCACACAATCACATATCAGATTTTAAATATTAATTATTAATTATTAAATATTTTTTTGCCAAATAATTATTGAACGTACTCTGTACTAAATACACCTCACCCAAAAATTAGGGAGGAGAGGGATCCTTTTCGTGGTACAGACTTGCATCTGTAATTTATATATAATGTAAATTTGTATATACTTCAAGCATTTTAATTTATTGGATTTTTTAGAGAAAATTGCAAAAACTAATGAAATCTCACTGAATAAACTTAGAAATTAATTTTTTTTTTTCAAAAAAGAGATATAAACTTTCGGAAATTTCATTCATTTAACGTTAACCTTTAATTAACCCACTCTTGAAGTGTAGCATTTACCGGCGTCGTTAATGAATCATTATTTTCTCCCTATTCATTTAACGGTGATTATTACAAGTTACAGTTTTTAAAGCTACACTTTAAAAATGTCTGAATATTTAATGCACTTTTTAATTTTTGCATCTAGTCCAATTTATTAGTATATGCATGGCGCATGGCCTTTATCTTGTACATTATCTCATGAATTTTTTCCCGTGCATTATCTTTTATTTTTTTTTCTTACTTATTATCTCCCTCACACTCATCCTCTCTGTAAATAAAAACATATTTTTTAAAAAATAAATTTCTTACATATTTATTGCCTTTAATAAATTTTAACTGATTTTTAATCTTTTAATTCAGTCATTTGTCACTAATAAAAAGTTTTGGAGGGAGTGATTTTATATCATATTAACATATCACAATAGAGTATTCAAACGAATGAAAATAATTTATATAAATATTGGTGAAAATAATTTTAGAATATACCCATTATATAAGGTATAAATTTTTTTCTCACTCATACTTTTGTTTTATTGTCAAATTATTATTATTTTTTGCCAGCATTGTCAAAAAATATTGATCAGAGCATGCTAAATTAATGTGCATTTTCAATCATACTTTTGATAGATGTGCTATTTAATTTTGTAAACGCGTTGGAAGATGTTTTAAGTTGGAACCTAAAATAGTCACATTCACATAGCAAAAGAACGATGGTGGGAAAGTCAAATAAGAAATTGAAGTAGTAGGTGAAAACATTTAATTCCGAAGACTTTATTCTGCTTGACTTTTCTAAGATTGTTACCTGCGATATAAATATCATTTACGGTTCGTCTCCTGAAATTTCATTCACAAAAAATGTCAGTAAATATTTTTTATTCTTAAAAAGCATAGTTTATCATAAATAAAAGTTCATTATACATTAATATATTCACATCAATTTATTGCTAACTGGTTCCTGCAATAATAGATCTTATCTTTGGCCAAAAAAAAAATAATAGATCTTATCTTAACATAGAACATGTTATTTAATTATATAATATTTTTTATCTTGTTTATTCGCCCTTTTAAGTATATAAGTTCCTTATAATAATTTAAACGAACAAGCCATTTTTTTCACAAATTTATCAAGCATTACCTTGATTAAAACAAGCCTAATCTGTATAACGAAGTAAAAAAAATTTAAAACCCTCGAAATCCTAAGAAGCCTTGCGTTGCTACTTTAAGAATTTTAAAAATTGAATGAATAAAATCATAAAATTTCATTCAAATAATGAGTTGATGCTTCCTCTTTATTTATTTTTTGGTCAATTCTGAAGAGATATGATATGAACTCCATATTTAAGACATAGTGAATGTTTGGGAAATTGCTCTGACGATGTATGAAAGTCAAGATAAAAAAATCTTAAAATATGTAAAAATCATATCAAAATTCGTAAAAAGCATTTTAAAATCTATAAATTCTTCTCAAAATCCGTAAACTACTTTCTCACGACAAATTCTATATTATTAAAGCATATATAAAAGCTATCACTTAATTGATCTCAAAGAATTATGGACATGGAATGTGGTGATAGGCTTTGCTTTGAACAGAAGCAAAAGTGAAAGTAGTGGAAGGGGCTTTTATTGCTAATAATAATAATAATTAATAATTAATAAAGCAGCCTTTACTAGTAGCACTAACTCTTGCAACTAATACACATTGCCCAATTAAGCCAAAGAACAATATTTCTAAATCCGAATTAGCCTTTGTTTGGTTTTCCACCGTCTTTCTGAAATCCTTCTTCATTTGAGGCCCCCACATTAAAAGTTACAGACTTATTCACCAAAGTTAAAAAAAGGGTTACCGATTTCAAGCTTCATTCGCAATGGTAGTCAACAAAAGTTACAGACTTGAAAGGTTTCGGTGGTCTGTTAACAAGAAAACAACAAAAACCCTAAAATCTAGTGCGGTGAGTGACGGATGTACAATTTATTCACATGCAATGGTCAAGAAGATGGAACAGATTTTTCTTTTAAATACTTTATAGCAGAGAATCCCAGATACAATCAAGACTCTTTTTAAAAGAGGTGGATTACAGACTTTAGTCGCAACATATATTGGGTCCGTTTATGAACACATTAGAGAAGTACTTTTACGTAAGACGAAGTAAATATGTGAAGGGAATTATCTCATTTTACGAAAAACACTGTTAAACGTTATTTTGATCTTTCTTAACTCTTTGTCATATATGTCCATTATTATGAGATTTAAGAATTGCCGTCACTCTAATTTAAAAGGTGAGGAACGGATAGATACAAAGTGGTTTTAAAGTGGCCGAATCCTTTTTGTGCGAGATATGCAAATATTTTAGTATAGAGTTGAGAATTAATAATCATGGAATAGAAAGAATTGGGGACAGCGATGGCCAATGGTCATAATCATAGATGGGTCGCTCTTCTTCACGGGGGAGGGAGGGAGAGAGAGGGAGGGAGGGAGAGAGAGAGGAAATCAATAATTGTTCAGAGAGACAGAGAAGAAAGAGGGATTATGGAGAGATGAGGAAGGAAATGGGGAGCACGGTGATATAATTTTGAAGTCAACGTCTGCTAAGAATAAGGGTCGTTTGATTGAGTTTATAGGGAGTTCAAACTTATGTTTAATAGTGTTTTTTTGTAAATGAGATAATTTCTTCGTTTATTTACCTTGACTTATGTAAAAGTACTTATCTACCAGGTTCCCAACTGTGCCCAAGATTTGTGAAGGTGGAAGAGAAAATGTGGTCAACGCCATATATATATATATATATATAAAAGAGGGAGAAGCTTATTAGGTGACACCATGGGAAACTTGAATAGTCAAAGGCAGAGAGAGTGTGCGGCATCTGAATATTGGTCAAACTTGCTTGGCCTATAATACTATACTACCACGTATGACCTAATATCCTCGTTAGATAATGACAAAACTAGATAAGTCATGCATCTTTCCCCCTAAATATCATTTAATTGAAGTTATAAGTATTTATTTATTGACCGTATAAACTACTTTTCTAATATACTTTTCAAACATTGTGTTTGTTTGGCAAAGCTTGACTTGTAGTTATAAGCACGTTCAACAGTGTTTTTCCGTAAAACGAGACAATCTCCTTCACATATTTGCCTCGACTTGTGTGAATAAGCCCATAAGTACTTCTCCACCGTTTTACCAAACAGACAGATTATCTAAACACATTCTAAACATGGGTATGATTCATAATGAAGATTTAAATCTTAGTTCACTAAACTGCAATAGATTAATCCATTCTGATAGATTTGACTTTGACAGTAAAGCCACATGTTTTCAAATCATAGTAAGGTGGTGCCTAGGCTTAGGCCAATCAGATTTGTAGAACACAAACCCCATCATGAGAATAAGAAAATACCAAAAAAATAAAACCCGATTAGAAAATATGGTATTTGACTTTTTTGTTGTTTAATTTGTGGACCGTTGAGTTTCTTAACATGGGGCATCCACTCCCAACATGAAGATATCAGGTTTAAGACTAAAACCAGATTCAAGCGTCACGGGTGGCGCTGCCACCTGCCCTTGACAGAATGATCTAGTTAGTTAAAAATAGCTCATTTTTTAGAGGTGTAACTGAACATGGTATCATTCATAAGCCGTTAAATGGCAGGCAGGCAGGCTACCATTTGGTGGTGGTGCTTATTCGATCCGTACCTGCAAGCAAGCATTGATAAGTTAGTGTGATCTTATCAATAATTTATACTACTGCATAGGTATATAAGAATATAGATAGTAAATAGAAAAACACACTACTAAAATGGGCAAGCAAAAAACAAGATAGATGATAAATCGTTATCCACTACTAAAATGACTCCTTCGCAGGTACCAGATTGGCTCAGGACAACAAACATGTTCACCCATCAGAAGAACGCGATCAAAGACGCAGAAAGAAAGAGATTTGGGTCCCTGTTCAATAGCTTCTCTGATCTCGAAGGGGTTTACATGGAGCATTACAAGAAATTCATGGGAAACAAAGAGATGGGATGTGGGCCCATTTTCCTTGTGGGGGAATCAAAACGAGCATAAAGACGAGAGAGGACGTGCCGATCTTTTGGCCTCAATAGCTTAACACAAAAGCAGAAGACTCTGCTATTTATGTCAGTTTCGGAAGCATGACCAAGTTCCCTTCTTCTCAGCTGATCCAAATAGCTCATGGCCTGGAATCTTCAGGCCACGATTTCATCTGGGTGGTTCCCAAGAAGGAAAAAAGGAGACGAAGGTGCTGAATTTCTGGAGGAATTTGAGAACAGAGTGAAAGGAACAAACAAGGGTTACGTCTTCAAAGGCTGGGCCCTACAATTCATCCTGCAACAAGAGGGACTGTGACTCGCTGTGGATGGAACACAATAGTGGAGACTGTAAACGCAGGCTTGCCAATGATGACGTGGCCTTTGTTAGTAGAGCAATTTGGGAACGAGAAGCTGCTTGTGGATGCATTGAAGATTGCAATGCCAATGGGATCGAAAGAATGGAGAAATTGGGATGATTTTGCAGAAGAAGCAATGAAGAGGGAGGAGGATATCAGAAAGGCCGTAGCTTCGATGATGGATGATGGAAAAGAAGCTAAAGGAAGGAAGGGGGGGGATAAGCCAAGAAGTGAAGAAAGCGATAGAGGTTGGTCGGTCTTCGTATAACAGTGTTAAGGAAATAATTGAAGAGATCCGATCATTCAAGAGGCGTAAGGTTATACGGGCAAGGCTTGATTCAATTGAATACAAGAATTAAGGAGGAAATGGTTCTCCCAAGACATCCATGGCTTGTGTGTTTTATGGGAACAGAGAAAGTAGTTGGATTGCTTGGATTATTTTGTTTGTTTATGAATTCCTGAGGGAATGTCGTCTGACAAAGTTGTTTAAATTCAAACGGATACACAAGAAAGTGAGTGAAGTTGCAAAGGGCAAGTTTATACTTGTTTTAATAAATCACGTTCACGCAACTTAAGATAAAACTCTTCTTACATATTCACCTTTTAAACTACATATCAAAATGGAAAAGTAACTTAGATTAAGTTAAAAAAATAGCTTCCACAGATAATTTAAATGGGTACTTTCAACGGCCTCTATACAAGAAAACAACAAAACTCTGGAATCCAGTATGAGTGACATGTACAAAGAACAAGTTATTTACGTGCATTGGTCCAAACTGTGAGTGTGAGAAAAATGTCTCTGCCAATCTCTCTTCGCTATCAATAGTGGTTGAGAAAAATAGACAAATAAACTTGAACCGTTAAAATTTGATGTGAATAGTTTATAATAATATACTTCCGCTCTTTAACATAAGCTTGTTAACTTTTTCATGTGGTAAAAAAACTAAATTAATTATTTAATTATAATATATATTTTGAAATACTTATTAGTATCGTTAGATTATATATCACATTTTGAGTCACGTAAATTAGTTTGGACCGTTGAAAAAACTAATTTTTGAGTCACGTAAATTAGTTTGGACCGTTGAAAAAAAAATAATTTGGAGAAAAATTATAAATAAATCCACTAATTTGCTTCTTTAACTTCCCCAAGAAAAAATCAACTTTCTTTTATATTAAAGAGTGTAGATAGTATTTTTATTATATTTAATATTTTTACATAATATTGAATCTCAGATAAAATAAGAGGTGGACTACACTTCATAGCAGAGAATCCCATATAATCAAGAATCCCGTGTTTGACAAAGCTTTTACATTCTTTAAAAGCGCGTTCAACATTATTTTACCATAATTCAAAATAATCTTTTTCACATATTTATCTTGGTTTGCGAAAAGCAATTTCTCTGCCGCCTTCGCAAATCAACATGTATAAAAATTGGCGTCACGCTCATTGGAGTTTGAACCTAAAAAGTGAGCAACAGATAAATGCATCCCTTGGTTGAAAAATGAAGGAGTAATATAAAGGCGAATAAAAGGCCTGCTGGATAGTGTCATCTTTGCCTTGCCGCGAATGTACAGAGATGGAAGAGACAGAACGCAATATTTTTCCTTCAAACACTGTTGAAGATTAAGTGTTATTACCTCTCTGAATCAAGATTGAGAGACTAACCAACTCTCGTGAATCCTATTGGAGCATAAAAAGAATTGATTCAATCAAAAGAACTTATTCAATCATTTCATTGTCCATTCTTATTTCGGCGGCACCCCTAAAAAGTAATTGAATTGCTACTCCAATTTTTTTTTTCAGCCACCCTTTTCACAATACCGACAATGTACTACTAAATTCATCTGCCCTGTACCATATTAAGTAAAGTAATTGATCGTTCAAAAGAGAGTGATTAAAAATTCAGTATTTTTTTTAAACAAAATATTAAGATGCCAAATGTCACGGGACCATTACCCTCTCCCCCAAAAGACGTCTCATGAGGGTGTGCAGCGCACCCGCTTATATAGCCCAGCACCCTCCCGAGCCTCTCCGATGTGGGACTTGTGACACAAAGCACGATTGCCTCGCGAATTTGTACGTCCCAGGAAAAAAAAAAATCGAATCACGTATGAACGTACTAACGCACACAATGAAAGGAACAATGATCAAACTGCGTGCCAGAACTGAGAAGGATTTGTATCTAGTCCTCTTGTTTGGCGATTGCCTCGTTTTCCCTCTTCCTTTCCACTAGTTTAGGCTCAAATTGGAAGCCCGGCGTGGACACAGGAAAAGCAGAAAAATATTTATTCGCATAGAAGAATTGCAACAACAAAGACAAACAATAATGCAAGCCAAATTTCTGATATCCATATCACCATCGAGGATCATTGATTTTGAATTTCAAAATGTTAAATATCGACAATTGTCCATACCTCTTAGTATGCATAAACAATTAAACTTATGATCATTAAAGTCCACAGATTTAAGAATAGAAAACCAACAATTAAAAGGCAGAGTTTTTGGACAGAACAATAACTAAAGATCAACATCTAGCATAGTATAAATAGTTCCTAAAGTAAGTAGAGATACAGCACTAAACAAGAGCTGGGTATTGCTTTGCCTGCTGCCGCACTCTTCTCTTATACTCCACCGCATCCTGCATGAAGTGTGTTGTAAAGATATATACCTTTGATAATAAAGAA
>JANTPZ010093719.1:0-15173 GCA_025593235.1 Vachellia pachyceras | reverse complement strand
TTAGAAGGTCTTGCTACCTTTAGCTCTTAATTTCTCCTTAACTTGGATGCTTTCTTGATCAACTGAGAAACCAATTCCTTTCACCAAAAACTTGCCTACATAATCAACAACATTGTGGCCATTAATCTTAAGCCATTTCCAAAACAAAAACCAAAGTAAACTCCCTTGAATCAACTCTTGAACTTTAAGAACCTTAGAAACCCTAACTTGTCACTAATGTCTTCTAGGGTTTCCACAAACTTGTGACCACTTTTACCGACACAAAAAATCATTTTGGACTCATTGGAAGCATCAAAATCATCAAAAGAAACTTCCTTCCACTTAAACCAGCACAGGCCGAGAGGTTTCCCCAAAATACCTTAACATGTGTTTTTCAACTTTCATCATTTATAACACTTGATTCTTGTTTCCAAATCCATATTCAAGCATGGTATAACTTGTTTTTAGCTCTCCTATATCAAATGGAAAATTGGGCAGCACCTCCCCTAAAACTTCAAGATTTCCCAAATTTACAAAATCACAAAACAAACTCAAACAGCCACAATATACATACCAAAACACTCCTTACAACACAAGGAGGCTTTTATTATCAATGAATAGCTCTAAATCCCTCTCTTTCTCACTTTGCTCTCAAGAACCCTAAGCATCCAAACTTGAAAAAGAGAGCTCAAATCAAAATTCCAATCCATGGAAGTTGTAGAAGAAGTTGAGAGGAAGAATTTCATGTATAGCTTTAGGTAGTAGCTCCTCTTACCTTGAGATTTCACAAGCCTTTCTCTTCTTCTCCATGGCTGAAATGGTATCTATTCTCCCTCCATTTTTTTGTCCATAGGTTGGCCAAAGTGGTAGAAGAATGGAGGGGAAGGCTATTTATAAAATTTACTTAAAATAAGATGGATGGTTGAGATTTAAGGGTGAAATCTAAGGGCTAAAATTTTGCCCACATGTATAACACCTTCTTGCTTCTCATTGGGCCTTCAAAAGTGGCTCATTATGGCTGCACATGGGTGGAAAAAATCTGGTTTGGTTAGCCAAACCGGATCCCCTTCAGTTACTTCTACCGATTGCACTTTCTACTGGTAAACATATCTTTATTCCGGTAAATCCTTTTCTACTTTTTTGAAAATATTTTCATCCTTATTTAATTTCCATAATTCCCTCTTAAATATATTCAAATCATCATCCTCAAATTGTCCCTTGATCCATCCAAAATTAACAAGATTATTTTATCCTGCTAAAAACTCCTGAAAACGAGCAGTTTTATAATAAAGCATTTTTATGACCTTATAATTTTCTATATTTTCATTGATATTGTAGCCCTTCTCCTTCCCCCAAAATACCTTCTAAATGTCCCAAATTAATTTTTGCAATAAATTATATTTTTGGAGATTTTTCGGGCATTTTCCTCATTTTCGGGAAAACCGCCTTAATCATACTTTGGGCAATAATTTTGTAAAATACTATAAAATTTACTGAATTTTTCTAGACTCTGATTTTTGGTCTTAGAGAACTCCTGATATCTTAAATAAATATTTTCAATCATCAAATCTTCAAAAGTCCATAATTCCTCATCCAGATCGAATTTCAACAATCGGTTGAATCTTTGGTAATCAGTGAGTTCTGCTCTATTGTTTGGGCATATGTTAATTTTTCTGATTTTTAGTCAACCGTTTGACTTTTTGACTTTGACTTTGTCAAATGACCAAAATGCCCTTTCACAGTCTAACTTTTCACAATTTCCTATTTTGCCCTTAACCTTTTGGCCCTTGATCTTTTGGTTTCTGATTCTTGAGGCAATATCCCAGAGGGCACCCATCATGAAATTTCCCTAGGGTAAGCACGCTTAACTTTACTATTCCTACCGGCTTTCATCCACCAGGCAAAATCTGATTCTATGACTTCCGGCCCAACAGCAATAAACTTTTTCCGTACTTTCTATCTGTGGGTTTTAACTTGACTTTTGACTATCAGTTTGGCCTCTTTTATCTAATGACCATATTGCCCTTGGTCTTTTATACTTAATGACATTTATGTCCATAGCTTATATTCTTCGAAATCTCAAAGCCTTAGGATTAATTTGACCAGGGTCTCTTAATTCCACTGACATCTCCTTTTTCTTGTACTTTTATTTCTGGGCCTTATCTTATCTTATAACTATCGATTTGGCCTCTATGTCGGCTTACAAAAAAGGGTGGATATTACAGAGCCCACATCATTTTAACACATGGTGATATTTTAACAAAGGCTTCAAGACACCATTTGGACCCCATATTTTAGCCAAGAGGAGGAGAGGAAGAGAGAGAAAGAAATGAAAATAGAGAGGAGAGAGCTTCAACAGGCAAAATCAAGCCAAAATCTAAGGTAAATGTGTGTTTATGACTTCAAATCTTCCATAGAATCAAGTTTCAAGCCTCTTGCTTCCATTTAATCAGTTTATTTTCTTGTTTTATGTTGTTCTTGAAGAGAAGAGAAAGGGACCCTAGAGGTTCTAGTGAGAGAAAGTGAAAAGGAGATGAAATTGGAAGAGGTAACCTTCAAAATCCAACTCTATTGATGTTATTAAGATTGTTGATCGGTGGATTTTGATTGTTTGATGTTATATGGATTTTTGGATATCAAATCCTATAGGAGGTGCTGCACAATGTTAGTCTTGCATGTGGATGAATGATTTTATGTTAAATAATGGTTAGAAAGTGGTTTAATTTAGAAGCAAGACAAAGCATGTGTGTGAAAAAGAATGTTGAAAAATCTAATTCCCCTTCTTTATGAAGATTTCGGCCGGCTGCTGGAAAATGGGAAATAAATGTGATTTTGATATTTTTAATGTTTCAATGGATTTAGAATGGAAAAATGTGTAGGGTAGAAGTGAGAAAATAAATTTGAAAGCAATAAGATTGAAAATGGCAAAGCTAGAGTCCTTAAAGCCTAAGTTTCAAGAGAGGTTTTGTTAAGATGTATTATAATGAACGCCACTCAGTGGTTATCACTGATGAGAATTACATTATAATGTTGTGTACGCATTGAGATTTGTAAAGATCCTACAAAGTCCAATAAGGAAAGAGAGGTCAAATGCAAGCAAAGTAAAGTAAAAGGTAGCAAAGTCTCTTGTGCATTGACATTGTCATTTATTGTTGTTTATGTTTTTAATGCCATGATAAATGAAAGTATGTAAGAATTCTAGAGAAGATTATGCAATTCATTTGCTAAATCCTTATATGGATTGAGCAATCTGGAAGGATGTGGTGTTATCATTTTAATGAATATTTATTGAAGGAAGGCTATAAAAACGATTCAATTTACCAATGTTTTTTATATAAAGAAATGGATTAGATTTGTTATAATCATGGTATATCTTGACGATTTCAATATAATAGGAACAACTAAAGAGCTCTAAAAGCAGTTGATTGTTTAAAGAGTGAATTCAACATGAAGGGTCTTGGAAGGATAAATTTTCATCTCGACTTATAAATTGAACATCTAACTAATCGAATTTTTCTTCATTAGTCAACTTATATTTAAAAATGTTAAATTGCTATTACATTGGTAAAGCACATCCATTAACTAATTTGATTCTTGTAAAATTGCTTGATTAGAAGAAAGATTATTTTTTCTTTCAAGAGAAAAATGAATAACTTCTTAGTCTGGAAGTACCATATCTTAGTGCTATAGTTGCACTAAAGTATTTTGTCAATTCAACAAGACCTGATATTGTCTTTACAATAATTTTATTAGCAAGATTTAGTTATTGTCTGACAAGAAAACATTGGAATTGAGTTAAGCATATATTTTGATACTTTCAAGGGAGAGTTGATTGGTTATGCAAGTGCAGGTTTTATCAGATCCACACGAAGGTAAATCTCAAACATTCGGCAAAACAAATTTTATCGGCTACCACATTAAATCATGAGGGAATCATCACAATTTACAGGGCAAGTAGAGAATGTGTTTATCTAAGATCAATGACTTGGCAAATCCAAATAATTTGTTGATTGTTTATGGTGCAAAAGATTCCAATGACTACATATGAAGATAATACATCATGCACAACACCACCTTTTTATATTGATATTGTTGGCATCATATGAATTAATCCACCCTTAACGGGCCAATCCTATAAATCAGTAATTTTGAATTATTCCTGATATTAATTATTAATGAATTGAGTGTTTAATTAATAATAAAATAACCAAATAATAGATGGATTGCAACAACAAATTAGATAAATATCCAAAAGGGATTTAAATATATAAATTAAATGTTGATTATTTAAATTATATTATTTAAATAATCTAATTATGGTTGTGGGGAAATAATAAATGAATTAAATATCAATTCATCTATTTTAATTTCAAATCTGATTGGAAGAATATCTCAACTGAGGATATTTTGAGTCCCTAAAATATCTCCAAGCTACTCCTATAAATAGAAGGTTGCATTCATAGTTTCACTCATCCCAGTCATTGAATTTTTTAACTATTCCCTTCTCTCTATGACTCTAGCTTACTAGTAGTCCCAACTAGTCAAATATTTTTTGACTTCCATCCGCTGTAGGAGAGCTCTCATTTGGTATGTCTCTCAGTCTTGTCTATTTAATTTGTTATATGGCATGTTCTTTCATTCATTGGTATCAAAGCCTTAATTTTCCTAAAGCTGTTGGGTTTACTCTATGAAACTTTCCATTTATTCCGCCGCGCCAATTTTTTACGGTTTCATTTGCATGTATATTAGTTTCATGTGTTGTTGTTGTTGTAATTGTTCTCTTTTTCCCTAGAATGTATGTACTGATGGTGATGTTGTTGTAATTGTTCTTAATGGGCTTGTTTGGTAAGTCCATTGGGAGAACGGATACAGATTCCGAGGTAAATATGTGAGAGGAATTTTGTCTCAGTAAGCGCAGGAATGACTTTTGGACAAACTTAATATATACTTTGTAATTGCTGCATCCTGAAACGAGTTCACTGTGCTTAAAACTCTGTCTAACTCGTCGTCCATTTTTTCCTGAAAATTGGGTACTTGAAAAGGAGATTGATAGCCCAAAATGAGGCTAGGAAAATAAAGTAGTCGGAGAGATGATTCCAACAGCTTGAATGTTGCTGATTTCTTTATAAGGTACTTTCGAATAAGAGAAGAGATTCATACACATAGAATAAATGAGAAACAGGTTGAACGCTAACATATTTTGATCCCTTTCCGTTGATATAGTCATTTTTAATGATTGATTAAATGGAAAAAGTCATTTTTCAGAGAAAGTAAAGATAAGGAGGCAATGGATCATCCTTAATGATTTTTAATGATAGATTAAATGGAAAAAGACATATTCCACAGAAAGTAAAAATAAGGAGATAATGGATTATCCTTGACGAATGCTTCTCATTCGAGTTATCACATTTGTGAGATGATCATTTAATTGGATTCGGTACTGTACAGAGGAGATACATACAGGAAATTGTCCACTTTTCTTGGAATTTCAACCTCCTTGTAACAACCATCGTGAAGTTCCATGATGCACGGTCAAAATCTTTAAAAAAATCTACTCTCAAGGCTTGCTGGTATAATATTGTGTATATTGTAATATCTCCCATAACTTACTTTATTACGCATTTGAGACCATTAATAAGCCACTTTACGATCTTTCATTTTATAAAATTAGCTAACCAAGTGAAAGTTTAAAAATTTGTTAAAATTACTATTCACGGTTACTATTCAATAGGAAATTTAATAATTTTGGTCAATTTTTAAAATTCATAATTAATTTTAGAAACTTCGAAATCAAGTAGTTTAAGTCTCTAATTGAAGCTTATTCACTTTCCCAGAGGATAAAAATAAAAATTTATTCAATTCAGTGACCAATTAATTTAGATTAATTTGGGAATAGCACTATTCAATTGATCATTTTTCATTTTTAGATTTTTCTCTAAATTTGAACAACCATGCCTTTTTGCACAAAACTCTAAATCTAGCAAACATAGACCCATTTTAAATCTTACAATTAGTACTATTTTTCTGGAACATTTCATGTCAATTGGAATCAATTTACTCAGTTTTACTGTTACCTCAATTTGAGCATTTGGTAATGGTGTTAGACCCTTTTTTAATTTTATACTTGCTTTTGCTTTCCTTTTTCCTTACATATAACTTATTTCAAAATTACTATGCATGCTTAATGTGTACAAAGGACTTTCTTATAGTAATATGTTGGGAGAACGATTTTATGGATTCTTATATAATTATATGAGAGGATTTTTTTATCAAGTATGCATTTTATAACATTTTAAAGTCAAGTCTCCCACCTTAGATCACCTCACTCCTTGCTTTTTCTTTGCCTGAACTTTGAATTAAAGGGTTAGATTTTTTAGGAGAATAAAATTCTTGGAATCTCAATAGCAAAAATCACTAACTCATACATTAACATGTATGATTATCATTCATTTCCTATCTAGCTATGCAAGACATATTATGATGCACTTTGAAAATACTTTACATATGGACATGGCATGTTATAAATACAACTTTACATGTTCACATAGCAAATAAATAGTATCCAAAATAGCACAACAAATAAACAACAATTAATGACAATATTAATGTAAAGTTAGTAACTTTGTCACACCTTGAATCCTTAACTTTTCAATTGACTTTGGTGACTTGCTTCTTGCTCTTTGGAAACTTCCCTTTGCAACTTAAACTCCTACATATATCATAATGCATTTGGCATCAATAACAAGTCATAAACTATGCATTATAACATCACAAAACTTTCTAAAACCTCTCTAGAACTTTAAGGGCCATAAAACCCTTGACTTTACAAAAATTGATTCTAATACTTCTAAATTTGTTTTCTCACTTATACCTTACACAATTTTACCTTCTAAATCCATTGGAGGATCAAAATCACACTCTTACAGTAACATCATTATTTTGGGATTTATAATTAGTTGTTGTTAGGTCTTAAATTAGTCAGAAAATAAAATGAATTAGGATAAAAAATCAAATTCAGATTTATTTATTTTAAAAATATACATAAGGAAATATCTTCCAAAAAACAAAAATAAAATAACTAATTATATGTGTGTAAACTTATCTTATTATTAAAATAAGTAATACAAAAAAATTTTTGAATAAATTTTTTTATTATTTTCATTTTTTTAAAAAAATATATAATATCATTTGATTTTTTTAAAAAAAAAAACCTAACCCTACCTCTATATAACATACCTATCCCTCACCCTAATCCCAAAACCTACTGCTACAGTAACCACACCGCTACAGTGTTCTCTTTTGTTTTCTTCTCCATAGCTACAGTGTCACTACAGTAGGTCGCTCCTGTTCTAGTGCTACAGTACCGGCACTAGTATTCTACAGGTGCTTTTTCTTTCTCTCTCATTTTCCTTCTTCGGATGTTATACAAAAAAAGGGAAGCCTTTCACTTATATTGAAAGGGAAAAAAGAAAGGGTCTTGTCAAGTTTTCATTCCTGTCTTGTCCACTACCAGAAAAATCAGATTTCATGATGGAAATATCCATCACAAAATGGCTGATTTCCGTCGCTAAAATGGATTTAGCGATGGCAAAAGTTCGTCGCTAAAACGAGGGTCGCTAAATTTAGCGACTAAATTAGTGAGGGAAAATTCCGTCGCTAATTTAGTGATGGAAGCTAGTTAGAATATTATGCCTTACTTTTCAGTTTTTTCCGTCGATAATTAGAATATTATATTTTATTTTTTCATCGCTAAATACGTTATATTCCTTCGCTAAATGGGTAATTATATGTATTTAGCATCTCTTTATTTTATAATTCTATCACTGATTTTAGATATGAATTAACTATGCATTTATAAAAATATTTATAAACAAATCCTATTTAATCACACAATTGACCAAAAAACCAAATTTTAAATAGTAAAATCAAGTATGTAATGCCTTTAACCATAAGCATATATTACAATGTCTGACAAAAGTTTTAAAGTTAAAAAAATACATAAACAAATCTTTAAAATAGTAACAAATTGAGTATATAATGCCTTTAACCATAAGCATACACAATTGAGTCTCCTTATAATAGAATGAGATATTCATATGATGTATATAACAAATACGAAGCAAAAACACATCTCTTTTTTTGCCACTTAGTGTGAATATTTTCGTTCCCCGTTAGAAGTAGTAGAGATCATGGTAATCTTGCTTGACACAATGGCTTTTGGTCCCTTAAGTCAATGATTTGAGCAGATATAACAATATAATGCATCCTAAGTGTTATTCTCCCTTCCTATACAACAAAAGGTCTCAATAGTTGGGGATCTTAGATTACTTTGCTTGGTCAACTTGAAACCCTGCCAAGAAAAATAACACACCATCCCCGTCAAAGTAAAGCACAATAAAAAGGAGATATGCATAATTCAACCAACAAAGAGAATCCATGGCCTTGAATCATAAATTCAAGAACAAGATGAACTAAAATAATACTTGATATAGACAATAGCCCTGCACAAAATAATTATTGAATACCAAATTCATATCAAAATCGCAAAACATAATAGAGGGCACGTGATTTCTTAGGTTCTCTATAGCAGTTCAATTAATAGCACAAATCCAAAGAACACTGAGATAGAATCACAAATATCTTAACCAATAATGTACAAGCATGGCTATCAAACAAGTATATTGTAGCACAAAAAGGAAAGTGACTCTGTAAACATTAAATAGAAACAACAATCAATGACAGAGTCACACAACATTAACTGTTCCTCTTCCACCTAGATCTTAAAATAAATATAGGTAGATGTCAACAACTATGATAACTATGCCTCTTTCTAGTAGTAAGTAGTACAAAATTTTGAACCTGGGACATTACCAAAATTTCAAAACCTTTAACACAAAACTAAGCATTGTGGTTGTTCCCTAGTCATCAAATAGACAAGGTTCTTTAGAATATACCAGAGCCACATAAAAACATCTACAAATATAATTATATCATGGGATGTTTAAACTAGCTTTTAAACTACCTCTGCTTCAAGCTTACAAAATTAACGGATTTTTTCCTACACGCTTATACACCAAAGTACACCAGAAAAGGCATGAATGCACAACAAGTTTATTCCACCCAGTGCTTATTTACAAGCGTGCACATAAATAACCATAAATTCTTGAAAACTATCATAATGAAGATAGGAAACACCAAACAAAAGCAAGAATGAGAATAAAAAATACCAATCATGAAGTTTAATAAGCCCTAAATGGAATTACATGCTTATTTACATCTATACTAGGGCATAAAAGAAAAGCCACTGTTAAAATTCCTCCTTGCAAATTCAATATTTTTTAATAACAAAACATCACATCCAAATAGCCCATTACTACAATTTAACAGCAAGTAGCAATATGATAGTGATGTATTGACTCACTTTAACAAATCTCCTTGTTCATCATCTCAATGTTGCCTACCTTCTGACAGGCAACTGCTTTCCAAATTAACTCCAAATATAGGAAAAAGGAAAATAATAAAAGGTTTTGGGCCCAATCAAAAAGCCCATTTGTTTGAGGTTTTACCATGAAAGAATCACAATTTTCCAGAAAAGAACACTGAAGAAATTTTAGCATGTTCTGCTTTTTTATTCAACCCAATTCAAATTAACTTCTTTTTAAAAAATTCTAAATAACAAATCCATTTTTTAGATAATTAGCAAATCACATTTTTTCAAGCTTAACAAATGGTGTTGTCTCTTAAAGATTGAAGTTGTAAAATCTATGGAACGATAGCTTAGCATCACAAGCAAGAAGAAAAATTACGTGGAATATGCCACAACAACATTAATGACAACTCATAAGGTAAGCCAGACACCTGCAACTAAAAATAAGTTGTTTCAAAGCCTACTCCAAGTAATAATATCTGCTTCTTTACTGGATTGTATTTATCTGTCTTGTTCTCAACATCAAGAAACTAATAGAGAAGAACCTGAGTAGAACCTGGAGTGTTCTAATGACTCCTTTAACACTTAATGATGCCCCTCTACCTGAGTAAAAACTGATTGTATTTACTTGATGCTAAAGAGATTCCTCTCTAGCTCTTAATGATGCATCTCTAGCTCCAGCAACAACACCTGAGTAGAACATGGAGTGTTCTAAAGCATGAGATAAAGATTGGTCTTGGACATTAATGATATAAGTGCTAAAGATATATAGAAAGATGTAAACGATACCATGAAATAGGATGGGAAAAATGGGGTAGTTATGTATGTTCTAACTTGTATTTAAAAGTTCCTCTACATGCAGTGACAAAAAACTTACATGTGATGACCACAGCTGGATCCTTTGTTGATTCCACTAATAGCCTAAAAAGCATACCATGTTACATAACTGACCAAGCTCAATGTATACATAATCCCAATAATAAATCCCTCAAAGATTCAACCTTTATTGACACTAAGCATAAAGCCAAACTTTAAATAGGCTAAAACCCAAAATGAAAAGGAAAAAGAGCAAGCTTTACTTCAAATTAAAAGAAAATGAGAAGCCCAAAACATGGAATCCCTCGGGCGTGCCAAGCTCTTGGACCGAGAAGGAGAAGCTTAACTCGTAATTGAGCTCAAGCACTAGGGTTTACAATGACAGATGAGCCGGCTTGGCACACTACACGAACAAGGCATATGGACGGTGATAGGTCTAAGCTCACGCCTAAGCTAGGTGACGACACTGGGCTAGATTCTACGACAAAAATGAGCTGAACCAAGACAATACAAATAGGGACGACGACGGGGTTAAGCACGCAATGATCTGGACAACTGAGACGGAACCAAGATGATGACGATGTGCCTGAGCTCTCCAACAACAGGGCTGGACGATGATGGACGGACGAGCTGTACGAAGGTGGGGATGGAGTTGGGCGATAGACTGAATAGGGATGATGAAGGTGCTGATCATCATCCCTAAGCTCGCACCTGACTGAGATGACGATGGGACTGGCTAGAGCTGGACACGACATGACGACGGAGCAGAGGGAGCTGGAGCTGGGTCATGCACGGGGCTGGGTCAAAATTTCTACGCTGAGGATAGTGAGAACCAAATAGATAGGAGGATGAAATTAGGGTATGAGGGTTTGGAGGGAAATTGAAACAAAAAACAAATGATATTAGAGTTTGAGGGTTTGGAGGGAAATTAAACAAAAGAGGGAAATTGAAAAAAATTATATTAACTCCTTTATCACCCTAAAATTTATTGTTAAAATTGAATATGAATAAATCAATATTATAGTAAACAATTTTCCTGACTAATTTGAAAAATTAGATAGGAAGATAATATTTCTCGTTAAATTCCCACTAATTGGGTAACTTAGAGAGTGATATCTAAGTTGTCGCTAATTTTTCTCGCTAATTTGAAAAATTAGAGAGGAATATAATATTCCTCACTAATTGGGCATTTTAGAGAGGAATATCCAAATTGTCGCTAATTTTCCTCACTAGTTTGGACATTAGAGAGGAATTTAATGTTCCTTGTTAAATTCCTCGCTAATTGGGCTATTTAGAGAGGAATATCAAAGTCGTCGCTAATTTTCCTTGCTAATATGTGATTTTCTAGTAGTGGTCTTACTGTTGAAGCCTTGACTAATTTTATCTTCTTTACAAAAGAAAATCCTTTCCTTGTTGTGGCTGAGCATAAACGATAGACACACTCATAAACACACTAAATAATTTCTACTGTCAAAATAGGATGCCTTTGACCCTTCTTTATAAAAATTGTGTCTTGTCCCCTAGGAGCACATGGAGGGTTGTGGGAGTCAAGCATATGAGTATAGCTACTTTGTTTGTACGTCTCCATCATATTTTATTATCTATTTATTATATAATACACACTGATTGAGCTTTATTTGTATTAGTTTTCTACTTGAATTTTCAGAGTCTTAGAGTCAACTTTAGCCCATACATGACCTTTTTGTGCTTAAATATAGACTAGGAGTTATTGATTTGGATTAATGTGATTTTGGGCACCTATGCAATGAATAACAATTTATTGTGCCTAAATTGCATCATGAGCAAATGATACTGCCCATATTTGCAATTCATTTTAGGAACTCCTTGCAAAAGGCAGAGGAAGCAGCTTTGGATAATTTTGCCGCGGCACATTTCAACATTCGCCGCGGCCAAAGTTCAAGAGGACTCTCGGGTGAGGTTCATCGCGACGAACCATGATATTCGCCACGGCGAATATCGCGCAGAACCTGAATTTTTGCCTCAGAAGGAAAATAACCCGACCCGGCTTAATGGATCCGACCCATGACGGTTTCTAATGCTAAATTAGGTTATTTTCGACCAGAGAAGAGAGGAGACTAAGGAAGGAAGGCAGAATCACACACACACACACACACACACTCATTTTTCTCTCATCTACACACTCTCCAAACCCTACCTTTACCATTCACCCATTCATCATGCTTCATTCATCCATTCATCTGCTGTCTCTACCATCCATGAGGAGTTGAGCATCTCCAACCTCTTGAAGATGGAGTGAGCCGGAGTTCAAAGTGCCGAAAGGGGAGTATTTACTTTCAATCTGTATTTACATTATGGATTACTTAGAATCCGAGTTGGACTTTGTGATCTGTATGTAAATACTTGGTCTCGGTTGAGCCAAATTTGGATTATTGTGTATTGAGTTGTTTTGTGATTGACAAAGTGAAATGGAGTTCATTTTGCTTATTCAATGAAGTCTTGTTGTTCTCTTCTATCATTCAAGTTGTTCTTGGTTTTAGAGTCAACAAGCATGGAGTTGATTTTGTCACTTTGCGATTTCTGTACACACACTAAGAACGCTTCAAGGATTTCATGGAATGAGTTCATTGCATGTTATTCGTGACCTAACAAGTCGTGTGGGAATTTAGAGGGAGATCATCGTATGATGCTCCGGACCCATACGAATTGTTAGGGTTTGTGATTTCGAAAACTTAGGGCGAAAGTCGATACTCTACCTAATGTTTTGTGAACTATGATGGCCTAGTTCATTTTCAAGAGGAATCCACCATAACAATCCCTTTTTAATCTAAATCTGCGTTACTTTACTTTACCGCCTGAAAATACAAAAAATAAGTTTTGAATTTTGTAGTTGCATTAGGAACATAGCTTATCTTGAATTGAGAAACCATTTGCATTTTCATCACGAACATAATCACAAGCTAAGGATTATTGGTACGCAATCCGCTTCCGGTGAGAACGACCCTGGGGTTGTCACTATACGATCCTTGGAAATCAAAATTAATATTCTCGATCCATTTTTAAGGCTAACCGACGATCTAAGTTTACATTTTGTGGCTTAGTCAGATCAAGAATTTGGCGCCGTTGCTGGGGAAGCGAAGTGCCATTAGTTGTTGGATTGTGTTTTATGTTTGATAGTTTTGCATCTTTGTTCATAGCATAGCATTAGTATGTGAATATTTTAGGATTGCATAGTAGTATACACCTGTTTCTGCTGCATTCTGCATAAAATCCGCATTTTCGCCGTGACTAATTTCATTTTTCTCCGTGACGTACGCTCAATTTCACAGAGAAATTCCTCTTCGGTGTTCTGTGCTGCAAACAAAATTGAATTTCGCCACGACAAAGCCTGCATTTTTAAACGAGAGATACCCTCTCGGGTACCTTTTGCCGTGACGTAAATACATTTTAGCAGCGGTGAACTTACCATTTTCACACCTCATTCACTTCATTCATTCCAATTTAAACTCATACATACATCATAACCATACATACACTCATACATATTTTTCTCATTCATTTTTTAGTGGTTAGTTTTGAGTTGTAGTCATTTTATTTTTGGCTTGAATTTTTCTCTTGTATGCCCAAAAAGAATCAGCTTGTACCCTTTGATCTTGAAATTGAGAGAACCTTGAGGGAGAGACGTAGGGCAAACAAAAGAAAAGAGAAAGGCAAAATAGTTAGAGATTTAGTTTTAGAAGTAGAAGAATCTAGTTTAGGACAAGTAGATAAATTAGGAGAAACTTCAGGAGAAATCATGGCTGAAAATGTACCAAACCCTCAAAATAGGAATGCAAATGAAAATCAACAAGGGAATGGTAATAGAAGAAATGGTGAAGAGGAAAGAATTGGGAAAAATAATGGAAATAATAGGAGAAGAACCATAAGGGAAGCTACAACCTCTGATGTTAATTATGACCCATTTACTGCTGCTTGCCCAAATTATGATGTGAATTTTGAGATTAAAGGATTATTAATTAATTCTTTTCCTAAATTTCATGACTTGCCAGGAGAGGATCCATACATCCATTTGCAGTCATTGTCAATGATTTGCTATAGTATGAAACCAGTTGGTGCCTCACTTGACCAAGTGCTATGGAAGGTGTTTCACTTATCATTGGAAGGGAAGGCAAGAGAATGGTTCATGAGTCTTCCGAGGCATGTAGCTAATGCCTATCAAAGTTGGGTTAATCTGAGAAGAGCTTTTTTGGAGAAATATTTTCCTACATCAAGAACTTCATCAATGAGGAAAGAAATTTATTCAGCAAGACAAGAGTATGAGGAATCGTTATATGATTATTGGAATATATTTCAAGACTTTCTTGCGAGATGCCCTCACCATCAAATACCGGATGAGCAGCTGGTTCAATATTTCTATGATGGGTTGAAGAGCCAAGAAAAAGGAATGTTGGATGCAGCTGCTGGAGGTTCATTAATTGATTTAACTGCCAAAGAAGCTTGTGAGCTTATTAAAAGTGTTGATACCTTATTTTGATGATAACAAAATGATTTCAAGAGTTATAAAGCTTAAATTGTTGATGAGTATGTGATTTTATTGAAATACTCGAGTTCTGTCAAGTTTGTGTGAAAGTATTGAGGAATACTCGAGTTGTGTGTTTGAATACTTGAGTATCAAGGTTTTTCATACGTTTAAAATCAATACTCTCAAGCAACACTTGAGTTTTTGTTGAAAGTGTTGACAATACTCGAGTTCTTAATTTTAATACTCGAGTATTGAAGGTTAAAAATTTTCTGAAATCCAACACTTTAAGTGGAAACTCGAGTACTGTGATAAAGTGTTGCAAACACTCGAGTGATCATTTTGAATACTCGAGTATTGGTGTTAAAATGTGTTTTGAAAGAATACTCCCATGTGAAACTCGAGTAATGATGTTGAAGTATTGACAACACTCGAGTATTGTGTTTCAATACT
>JANTPZ010093718.1:0-23818 GCA_025593235.1 Vachellia pachyceras | reverse complement strand
ATTATACTGCTTATGACCTTGATAATTGGAAAGGCGTTGATCGGTTTCACTTTGACGCTAAGGTAGAACTAAGTTATATTTGATAGCACTTTATACTATATACTGCATGCGTATTACCCTAACCAAGTATTTAATTCATGAGAAAATTGATCTTTTTGTGCTTACTAGTTCTTAAACTTTTGATTTATTATAATTTAATCCCTATAATTTTAATTTAATGAAACTCACTTCATATACATAGTTTAGTATTAAAGCTCTAAATGATACTTATTAAAACTAGAAGAACTTAGTTACTTTGAGTTAAAGTTCAGAATTAACTATTGAATAATTTAAAATTATCAAGATAGAGTTGCTTTGAGATAAAATTTAAAGACAGAATAACAACCGAATCAAAATCACAAGGCTAAAAAATGTTACTTTTTCATAAATTCATTCATATACATTAAGTACATTTGCACGTATTTTTAGTGAAACTTTTATTTTTTACACACAACATTTAAGATTTACATATTCAATTCATTTATTTTAATTAATAGAATACTTTATTGGAGCCAATTTTGGAATAAATAATAAGTTAGTTTACATATAGGCCATGGCTTCGTTTGGTTTCCTGTTGGAAACACCGTTCTGACTCCCAAAACCCATTCTCACGCAAGCCGAGACAAAATTTCTCTCACATAAAGTACCTCGGAATCTGTGTCCGTTTTCCCAACAAGTTTCCAAACGAAGCCCATTTTTGTTAGAGCATCAGAAAAGCATGTTCACATATCGAGATAAAACACATCTCACATACTTATCTTATAAATCATAAATCACTTTGAAAAATTAGCCTTTACAGCTAATCTAAGTAGGCCTAATCTTATATATTGGATGGAGTCCTACGTAACAATTGTATTCATGACGACTAGTAGATGATATGGCTTCTTAATTATATGTGTCAATAAATAATGTGTATATATGTAGAAGACATTTATGCATAATTAGTTTCCCCAGCTTTTACTTTATTTTTGTCTTTTTTTTCTGCAATGTTTGGCAATTGGGTTGTAGTTGACAAAGCAAGATTTGGAGGATACATATCAGCCTCCATTTAAGAGCTGTGTAGAAGAGGGCCACGTCAGCAGCGTGATGTGCTCTTACAACAGAGTCAACGGCATTCCCACCTGCGCTGACCCTGACCTCCTCCAAGGGGTCGTTAGAGGCCAATGGGATCTAGACGGGTTTGTTTAATTTCCATTAACTACGTACCTAATCCTTCCTCAGGCTGTAATGAAAAGATAAATAAATTAAAAATTAGTTGTAATTAAACAATCATGTTAATCTCTGTTTGTGGCCTTCAATGTGTATCAGATATATTGTTTCAGACTGCGACTCAGTGAAAGTTTTTTATGAGACAATTAAGTACACGCCAACACCAGAAGATGCAGTTGCTCTTGCACTCAAAGCAGGCAAGTACATACTTTGGCTAAACTTGTTTTGCCTTTGGACATATAACCTTTGGTTTTAATACCGAGCAACAAAAATGTACAACAAATTTTATCCCACTAGGTCTAGTCGGTTACATAAATAACATAATACGCTTGCTATTGTACTCTATCAACAACTAAGTCTTTAAATAAACTATTAATCAAAAGTTTCTTATCAATTATTCCATCGAGCATCCTTTTCGATTATTCTTTGGCTCTTCTCAAAGGATTATATAATCTACAATCTTCATCCTTGCCTGATCAATTGGGACTTCCTTGTTAATGATGCAGGTTTAAACATGAACTGCGGGAACTATCTAGGAAAATACACAGCTAATGCAGTGAAGTTAAAGAAGGTAGATGTATCCACAGTGGACCAAGCCCTAGTGTACAACTACATAGTCCTGATGAGACTTGGCTTCTTTGATGACCCCAAGTCACTTCCATTTGCAAACCTAGGACCATCTGATGTATGCACACAAAGCAATCAAAAACTAGCCCTAGAAGCTGCAAAACAAGGCATAGTCTTGCTAGAAAACAAAGGCTCTCTTCCATTATCACAATCCAACACCAAAAAATTGGCCTTAATTGGACCAAATGCGAATGCCACTACAGTGATGATAAGCAATTACGCTGGGATACCATGTAGGTACACTAGCCCTCTACAAGGGCTGAAGAAATACGTATCAGGACTAAGTTATGCAGCTGGTTGTAGAGATGTGAAGTGTGGTGATCAGAGCCTTATTGGAGGAGCTGTGGAAGTGGCATCGAGTTGTGATGCGGTTGTGTTGGTTGTGGGGTTGGATCAGTCCGTTGAAGCAGAAGGGCTTGACAGAGTGAACCTGACATTGCCTGGGTTTCAAGAGAAGCTTGTGAAGGATGTGGCTGGTGGTACCAATGGGATAGTGATCCTGGTGATTATGGCTGCTGGTCCTATTGATATTTCTTTCACTCAAAGTATTAGTAATATTGGAGGGATTATGTGGGTAGGTTATCCTGGTCAAGATGGAGGAGATGCTATTGCCCAGGTGATATTTGGAGACTACAACCCAGGTATGAATGGAAATCAGGTTTCACTGATAATCACAATGATGAACATCATGGTGCTCATGTCAGTGATGAGTATCTTGGTGTTCATTGCTGCAATGAGATCTGCACTTTTTAAATTAATATCAAATGTCCAAATCAGATTTGAACAATGGGCAATGATGATGAATTCTTGGTGCCCTAATTCTGTTTATCACCAAAACTTGTTCTCTGAGTTTCTGTACTCATCAAGGGTGATGAGTATATAAATCTAAACCATCAATATTTAATTTGGATGGTTCACATTTAATTTTTATTTTTAAAATCATTTTAATGTATACAAAATCTAAAATAAATATAATCTATTGTATAAATATCTTGAAAGAAAAATTTATTTAAAAATTATTGGTTGACAATTCAAATATGAACTGTTAAATTGTACCTATAAGTTGTGCTCATCAATGGGAGGAGCAATGAAACCAGTTCCAAACTCAATCCTTGTGTTTATTGAACATAAAGACTTACTTTTCCCTTGCAAAATGACATTACCATGACCCACACTAAAGTCTTAAACTTTCAGGAGGGAGGTCGCCATTTACATGGTACCCACAATCATACGTGGATCAGGTGCCAATGACAGATATGAACATGAGAGCTAATAGTTCGATAAACTACCCAGGAAGAACTTACAGATTCTACACTGGAAAATCACTCTACCCATTTGGCCATGGCTTGAGTTACTCCTCTTTCTCCACTTTCATAGCCTCTGCTCCTTCAACCATTTTCGTTCAAAGCAACTCTAAGTCATCACTTGCCTTCAATAATCAAGAACTTAATGAGTCTCTCTACGAGGGCCAAGCACTGGACATATCAACTCTAAATTGCCTGGACTTAACATTCTTCCTTGTAATTGGTGTGAAGAACAATGGGCCCAAGTATGATGGGTCCCATGTGGTGCTAGTCTTCTGGGACCTGGCGGGGTCGGAGCAAGTCGGCTGGGGAGCTCCTGTGACTCAGTTGGTGGCGTTTGAGAGAGTGGAAGTGAAGGTTGGGAAGATAGAGTTTGTGAATGTGAAGATAAATGTGTGCCAAGAGCTGAGTGTGGTGGATGGTGAAGGGAAGAGGAAGTTGGTCATTGGAAAGCATAGCGTTCTGGTGGGATCTTCCAGTGAAGCTCAGGTGAAACACCAGATTGATGTTAAAGTTTCAGGAAGTGGAAATGGAGAAGAATTCCTGCCTAGGTGAGTTTACCTATATAAGCTTAAATTATGGAATGGGGATAGTATAATATAGAATAAAGTTGAGTCTATAGTTTATGGATTTGGGCGAGTCCTTCTGATACTCTTATGCCTCGTTTGGTACAGTGGAATTGATTTTGATGGATATGGAAATGGAGATGGAGATGGATATGGAGATGGAGATGGAGGTGGATATGAGTATTAAAAGTACGTTTGGTATGACATGGAAATGGAAGCTGATTTTTATAGTAAAAGACTAAAATGCCCTTGGTTTAAAAAAATCAATTTGCTGCCCCAGAAAAAAAATAATCTCCGCCCAGTTTTCTTTCTCGCCTGCTACCTCGAGCAGACGACATCTTCGGCGTCAAGCTTCGACCATGGTGGCCACCAGCAGAAGGGATAGAGGATGAGAGAGGAGGGAGACCGCGAATATCATTGCCAGAATGCGACGATGACGACGGTGAAGAATGGTTATGGCGGTCTGATCGGTGTTGCGTTGCGACGATGACGATGGTGAAGAATGTGTGGAGACGATGACGATGACGCCGGAGACGAAGATTGCTGATGGCGAGGACGCCGGAGATGAAGAATGCTGATGACGATGACGCCGGAGACGAGAATGTTGATGGTGATGACGCCGGAGACGAAGAACGCCGGAGGCGATGACGATGACGCCGAAGATGATGATGACGACGCCGGAGACGATGACGCGAAGGCTGAAGGAAGAAGGTCGCTGAAGGTCGACAATGGCACTGAAGGTCGACGGTGGCTTGCTCTGTTTTCTGGGAACGAAGGGTAGAGGATGGAATTATGGTGGTGGAATTGGAAAACTCAGCTTTGCAGATGGAATTGGAATGTGGTGTTTTGGTGGAGATGTTCCATCCAACCAAACATGCATTTATGATGGAATTGGGTTCCAATTCCATTTCCATGGACCCAATTCCATCATACCAAACGGGCCCTAAGATATTTTAAAGTAATATTAAACTTGAGACTAATCTTTATGGGGTTAAAAGAATTTATGCTTAAAACCTTTCCAATAAATGGGTTTCTTAATATTTGAATTTGTGTTCTTCTTATGGATGCAAGGTTGCTACCACCTCAGCTTGTTGATATAAAGCCCGTTTGGGAATGCGATAGGATAAGTAATTTATTTGCACCTGACTTATGAAGAAATGTGATTAAAAATAAGTTAGATTGTAAAAAAGATTTGTGTTTAGGAAAACGACGGAATAAGTGATTTATTTATAAAAGTGAATGTATTTGGGAATACAATGAAATGAGTTACTTTTTTTTTAAAATTAAAATTAAAAAATGAACTTAATGAAATCGAAAAGTAAACATGTTCAGCTTCATGTACGTGTTCATCAGCTTTATGTGTGTGAACCTTATTAAAAAAAGTAAACCCTATTTCCCAAATTCCCCATGCGCTTTCTGAATGGCGTTCCGCTGGAGTAGGTGAGGATAAACTCTAACTTTCAGCTTATAGTGCGAAGTTGCTTATGGGGGAGAAGCACCTGAAAATTGGAACAGTAAAGCTATCGGGCTTACAGCACTGTTGGTTGAGCGATTAGGCCTCTACTACTGCTCCAAACACGCCCATACTTTTGTTTTTGTTTACTTTTCACTGTTTGATTTGATGTGCAAATTGAGTACAAGAGCATAACAGAGAACACAAAGGAATCATGAATGATTTTGTGTTGCGGTGAGGTGATAGAATGGAATCTGAGAGCCTAGTGAATGCTTGATGGTATATTATGTGGAATTGGGAGGCCCACAGGTTGAAAACAGAGAAAAGGAAATTCATTGCAGCACTACCTGTGAATTTCGTCCAAGTAATGAGAATTTGGGATTCAGATTGAAACAGACGCTTTATAAAAAGGAATTCATTCATTATTCAGTCATCACCTCCTCTGTTTATACTTGTTTCATGGCTTCCCATACCATATACTCCCTGAATGTAGAGGTTGTTTGAACATTTTATTTTCATCGTAAACATAAAATCTCAATTTAATTTTTCCCTTAAACGTATAAAATTTTATCAAACCATCCTCACTAATTGCAGAAGAGTTCCGCCTAAAATAGTTTCCATTGTAAATAATCGAAGAAGATATTTAATATTTTAGAGAAAGTAAGACAAGTGTTTTATAATAACTAATTTAACCAATATGACTGAATATTACTTCTTATCTTTTGGAGGGAGAGAGTAGTATCTCTAGGTTTTTTTGGCCCTTTTAGGTTAAGGATTTATTCACTGTTAATATATGCTTGTCTCCGTAAATTCCATTGTGAAAGCAAATCCTTGGGATTAAGGTATTTCCTGTTTTTCTGCTCTGATTCACTGATGTGGGTCAGACAAAACACAAGTCCACTAAAGATGACCACTTGTAGGAGTTATTGCTTATGGGGAAGTAATCGGTGGGGAGGATGATAGTTGGTTAAGCAGTTTCTGTAGTATTCTCACGTCAATACCTTCTGCTGTTGGACCAAATCACAGGAGTCATGAATCCAATGGATATGCAGATATGTTGGAACAAAGGCTACAGAACAGTTGAAGTTTCAATTGACTGTATCCAACTGGTAAACCTGCTAACAAGGGGGTCCGATGTTAATTACCCTTTTAGAGCGACTTTTAATGGCTAGGAATCAGCAAATTCTTATTGACCATGTTCCTAGAGAGAGAGAGAAATACCTTTCCTACTGCCATGGATCATAATCTGATGGAAAGTTTTAGTATCTTTAACCACCTTCCACCCTGTGATCAAGAGGAGGTGGTAGATGTTAGAACTTGGGTTTTGCAGTGTTGAGGAGATATGGTTTGAAAGTCCGTTTGAGAATAGTTTTTTTGAAATAAAATTTTAGTTTTGAAGGATAGATTTTAACTTTTGAGAATAGTTTTTATAGATTCGGACACAAAACCTAGATTTTGAAAAATAATTATTGACTTTTACAGAGTTTTGGGCAAAAAAACAAGTAGGAAAGAGGAATGAAGAAATTTATTATAAGAGAGAATGTGATTTGGCAAGAAAATAGCTTTTTTAAAATCTAGATTTTGTTACAAAACCTGTATTTTTAAAAAATGTGAGTACTTAGACAAAATTTGGTAGTTGGATCAAAACTTAGGTTTAAGACCGTGATTCCAATCGAGCCTAACTTGCATTGCTATTTTGAGCTAATGAATTTCAGTTTTTATTACAAAAACAACTAAAGAAAGAAAGACAGTCGAGTAAGCGTTGAACGGTAGAAAGTTGGAATAAGGGGTGTGTTTAAGAATCTGTTGAGAGAAAGGGGTTTACGGATTCCGAGAAGAATTTATCGAATTCAAGAATAACTTACGAATTTCAAGATGTTTTTATGAATTTTAAAATAGTTTTTATAGATTTCAAGATGATTTTATCTTAATTTATGTATACCATTGAAAATAAGTTTTTCTCAAATATGCACAGGATCCTACGTTTCAAGGAAATCTTCATTATGGCTTCAGGTATATTTTTCACTAGATTTGGCGGCCCAGAAGCGTTGACGAACTCTTTCGTGGTTATATATATTTTGGGCTTAACGCAACCTCAAAGAGGTTGTCTCATTGATACCTCACTACCACAGTAAGATCTTCTCGCGGGGGGTTCGAATTAGTTTGGGGCGAGCAATAAACCCAGAATACTGGATGGTCTATAAAATATATATATATATATATATTGGGCTACAAGGCCCAAAAACAATACAACTGAATCGTTGTTCTGCCAAAACAGAAAACAAATAATTGAATGATTGTGAAAGTAGCACAGGTTGTCTGTCCGTGATTCATATCTTTTCATGTAACTTCAGACCATCACCAAATCACTTTGCATCTTTTGAAACCACAGGGTTACAACATTATAACACTTATATTATCTCAACCAACAAATTCTTAGTTATTACTAGCACTTTTAACTAATTTACATAAACTAAAAAAATAATATTTAACACATTAAATTTGTTTAAAATTGATAATTTTTTTAATTTTATCCCTGTTAACTAGACTCTCAGGGAGAAAGAAATATGAAATGACAAGTTGAAGCTTTTATTACATAACATGGACAAAAGCAATACATGATTGTTAATCACTCTATAAGGAATGCACTCCCTCTAGTCACTTCAACAAGAATACATCGATCCACAATATAAGTTGCTTTAAGAGTGATTAATGACTGATTGTCAATTTTATCCGTACAATTTATTCTTAAACGTGGCTCGTTGTATTTTTCTTCTCCTTCAAATCCTAATTTAATATGAGTAGAGTTGTAAGACTTTTCATTTCAATGCAAGTTTATTGAATTAACTACTATATCCTGTAGATGGCAAAAAAACGCTACCAGAAAAATGCCATTTAACGACGGAAAAATATGTTGCTAAATGGTTATTTTCCTTCAGAAAATTTTCGTTTAGCGACCCTCATTTTAGCGACGGAAAATAACCATTTAGCGACGGATTTTCCGTCGCTAAATTGGATTTTTCTAGCAGTGAAGCTGTAGTATTTTGTATATGATAAATTAGTTGAAATAGCTTATATTATAACCGATGGAGTATGTTATGGAAGCAATGAAAATTTTAATAGATAGACATCAGGTGTTTGTATTAGTTTTTTAAATGATTTGATGCAATTTAGGATAAGTGTGCGAGAGGAATTTAGTTCCGACTAATTGATTTTTGTAGTTTGTCAATCACCCGCATTTTAGTTATCTTGTTTTAATTTATTTTACTCAATCAAAGGTAAGACTATAATGTGAGAACAATTTTACTTTAACCTTGGTGAAAATAATTTTTCAAGAGGTTGTCGGTGTTTGCCATCCAGTCACCATGCAATTAATGCTATGATGCATGAACATACTTCCATCTATCATAACTGTTTTCTCTATATACATGCATGCATTTATGTTATTCATTGATTACTAACAATCACGATTTAACTTTCAACGGTGATGGATGGTTATCAATTCCTGTAATCAGCAGTTATTCGGATCATCCCCTATTAAATTCCTGTAACTGCAGCGGTTATTCTGATCAGCCCCTATCATATATTCCTATATATAATAATCCCATATCTTTGATGTTGCAGAATTCAGATCTTGTGGGCAAATTAAAGAATATGAAAACCCTCAAGTTTGCGTTCGTTCTTGTTGCCCTCCTTTCTTATCAGCTACCAACAGCTAGAGTTTTCGCAGATGATTTGATCGATCAAGTGTGTCAGAAAACCAGAAATCCCAGTTTGTGCGAATCAACCTTAAAATCAGATCCAAAAAGCGCAGGAGCAGACACAAAGGGTCTCGCTCACATAATGTGCGACAAGTCGCTGGATCAAGCCAATGAAACCTTAAACAAAGTAATCCCAGAATTGGTCGGAAAAGCCAAGGAAAAAGCCGTCGCCGACAAGCTCCAGAGCAGCCGTATGATTTATGCGGTGATAGTAACTGATATATCATCGGCCGCCGCACAGTTAGACTCCGGCAAGGATGATGTTGCCCTTACTTATCTGGAGATCGCTGCTAATGGGACTGATTCCTGTGAGAAGGTTTTCACTTTGGTGCCTCCGAAGATGAAGTCGCCTTTATCTGATAGAAACAACCCTCTCATGTCTCTTGTTCGTATAGCTCAAGATATCATTCACTTGCTTGTTTAATTTGTTGTTTTGCTTCATGTAACACATGATTTCCATGTCATCATGAATAAGCAATTAAGTTTAGTAGCAAGGGACACGTGCTTTTTAATTCTTAAGTATTCATTGCTGTTTATTTAAGGGTAATTTACCATTAGATCCCAAATAAAGGAATTAACGAAGAAAAGATCTTGAAGATTGAAAAAATTATCATAAGGTTCCAACAGTAACTGATCTGGTTGTCATTAACAACCAACTACTGTTGGGATCTGATGATAATTTTACCAATCTTTGGGACATTTTACTCATTAATCGGGTTATTTGGGATCTGATGGTAATTCTTCTTTTCTTTTTCTAAACATCACCATTCTTCTTCACGTTACAGGTATTTTTGTTCAAGGTATTGAAATTTAATATGATCCTTAAACACAGTTAAAAATCACTTGAATTCTAAATTAAAAGTGAGTCAAAATCACTTGAATTTCAAAAGTAAATTTAATATTTTTATTCATACGCCTGAATTATTAAGAGAAGTTGTGTACATGAATAATGGAGAGGAGGGAGCATCTTAAAATTTATAACATGTCACACAAATTATAAATATATATTTTTTCTTTTTAAATCATGTGAGACCTAAAAAAAATTAAATCTGTTATTAATTTGATCATGTGTATTTCTTCGTTCGGCATAAATATAAAATTTATAGAGATCATAAATATAAATTTGTTATATTGCTTCCTACGGACTGGTAAAACAATATTATTTCTTGTATTAAGTTTTTTCCATCATACCATTTTTATTGGGCCCATTTTTATCTTTAGACATTAAATTATGATAATTAAATAGTAAAGATATTTAAAAAATATAACAAATTTTCTACCTATTAATTATAAATTAAAGAATCATCCTGATTTTTTTTCAGATTTTACAAATTAATTAAAAACACCCTATACTGAATCCAGCAATAAATATAAGCGCCAAAACAAAGGGAGTATTTTGCATCTAGTTATAAAATCTTACTTAATATTATTCTCAATCCTCAACATAAGACTAAAGTTGATTAATTTGTAAAGATTAAAAGGTCAAATAAATGATTTATTTAACGTTATTGATTTTTGTAAATTAATCAACAGAATGATAGAAAGATAGATAAATTCTCTTGTTCCATTATAAACCAAGGACACGAGGGCTAAAGCGTTTCGCTCAATTTTCGTGTGATTCACAGGTAGTAGTGTGAGCTCGCTACCTTCGAGGAAAACACATAGTTGTCCACAGTACACTCCTTCGGTTGACGCTTTGACTATTATCTTTAAGAAATAAAATACATTTTTCTGGCCCCAAAAAATAAGGGGGGTTAGGTAAAGCACTTCCATTTTTCTTGACACAGGGCAAACTATTTTTCTAATAATTTTAAAAAAAATTTGAGTAAAAATTTAGTGGATTTAAAATTAATAAATGAATTGATGTAAAATACATTACATTGTACTAATATATATCTAATTTTCTGAAAGTCAGATGGTACGGCTGAACCTACTAACTTCCAAGTATGTCCTCCCATGCCCAAACCCATAGGACAAAAGTTCATTTAAACCCATTCAATTTGGATCTATTACGGGCGGGTTAGGTGTGTCGTGGGCGAAGTATGAGTTCACCCATGAGTAGTACTGGTATGATTATTTTCCTTTCCTTTTCAATTTTTCTCATAAGATTGTATAGTCATACACTCGTATGATTATTTTCCCACCAATAAATTTTTAATAATAATTTTTTTTCAAGTTTTCAAAAAATATAAGTATTAATGTTTTGTTATAATTTTAAATATAATATTATAGAAAGTTGATATGAAAAATAAAATACTCTATACTATTTTTGAATGTATTAATTATTATTTATCATACTTTAAAAAAATATTGAAATGAAAAATGTAAGAAAAATATATAATATATTATTTTTAAAATAAAAAATAAAAAATATATATATGGCTAGTTGTGGATTAACTTTTGCCATCCTGAACCCGTCAATGGTTGGCAAGGTGGTCCCGCGTACACCGTCTGTAATACCAGCTCTACCTACGAGGTACCTGTGCAAAATTAATTGTTTATTATTTTTAAACTCAAAATAAAATTATGCAACTCAGAGCGTCGGTGCTGATGTGGCGTTGAAATACTGACGTGTCACTCGCAAACCGTTTTTATTGGACAGGATATTGCCCAAGCCAACGTCAAATGTGTGCCCTGCTTCGAATCCATGCACTTTTCGCGTGAAACCACGTGCCAATCTTCCTCCCCACGCGCATCACAACCAAATGCCATCCTCCAATCACACACGCTCACTCCCTTCCTGACCCTCTACTCCAATCAATCGTCACCGTCCGTCGAGATATCAATCTGAATAAAGGCAGTGTTGCTCCTTAATCTGACGCATCCATCCGCACAGAAGCGAAACTGCGGCTTTGGTTACATCTCTTGCGTGGAAGCAACGTTTCCTCTTTGAACAAGGAATCATAATTGGCAGCCAACTAAAAACAAAAAAGGAAAAGAAGTATGATTTCAAAAAATAATTTAAAATTTAAAATCAATGATAAGCGACGTGGTCTTCTGAACACTGGAACTCTTGTATATAATCTTGACCGTTAAATCTCCACGAGACTCTATCTATCTATCTTCCTTCTGCAACCAAACACCCCCTCGCTTTTCAATCTTGGTTCCTGGCTCGTCTTCTTTATAAATACGCGTTGCAAGCAATTAGCTTTCCTTCAGCTCATTCTTTCCCTTCTTCTTCTGCCTTCGCCATTCGATTCTTCGTTCTGACTTGCTCCTCCCACTATCCCTTTCGATGGCGTTTTCTCTCCGCATTGGTTGCACGGGCAGCGATCATAGCTTTGCCAAGTTTGGCATCGACAATAATTGTTCTAGTCTCTGTGGCGGTGAGTCGCGGCCCGTGTCTGTGATGTTTGCCGGCGATCAGAGCCGTTCCAGGCGACAGAATAGGAGTGTCACGGCGGCCACCGCCTTGACCGCCGCGCCGGCCATGGCGGTGACGGGTTTTCAGAAGGATTATTTTGGTTTCGATATGGAAACGCGTGGTGCTAACGATCGAGCAGAAGGAAGGAATGCTGCCGACGCGTCCGATAGGTTGGACAGGTGGATGAGGGATTCTGTGGTGGAGATCGTCAAGAATTTGAGGGAAGCGCCGTTGTTAGTGCAGGTTTTTCCGAAGGGGCATATAGACGGCGATGACAACAACGGTGACCATAAGATGACGGCAACGGCAACGGCAACGGCAACGTTGGTGACAGAGAAGAGGGCAATGGAGGAGAATTGGCCAGAGGCGAAGGGGAAATGGCGACGGGAAATGGCGCCATTGCCGGAAGGCCTTATATTGGTTGAAGAATTGACCGGGGAGGAGCAGGCAGAAGGGAGGGAAAACACGACGAAGGTGTGGGGGGTAGTGGTTCAGGGGAGACGGGCCGGTTGCTGGCCGGTTTGCTATTTGTTGAAGACAACCAGGGTCGGGTCATGCGAGTCAGGACCCTGTTGCACTCATTATTGCTTAACAAGAGTGAAGAACCTGATGGGGACGGTGGATTCACAATTCAAGAATCTTTGGCTGGTTCAGAACCAGAACCAGTGATTGATCATGTCATTTTATTTTTTTAGATATATTTGATCAAGAAACTGTACAAAATATAAATAAATTTCATACTGCAAGTGCTATGACCATTGATTCTGGCCATTATTTTGCGGATGTGTAAAGAGTCAGTGACATAGTGAAATATATATTTAACATTCCTTCTTTTTTTAAGGGAAAAGGACACAGACAAATTAGCTGCCCAATTAACATTATTCCATATCAATTGGATCATTTTGAAATGTCAAGATGTTGCCAAAAAAAAAATGACAATGAAGCCAAGCTAGTAGAAAATGCCGTATTTGTGAAATTAAACTAAAGTTATAAATTGTTTTAGGAGCACGTATTTTCTGTTTACTTTTCTTAATTTATTAAATTGAAGGGACATTCATTCTATTGATAGGGATGACCCTATACTAAAGTTGGAATGGAATTTATGAAGCTAAAGTTGGAAATAGTCCTTCAAAGTTCCAATATTCTTCCTAGGGGCATTATCATCTTTTACAACATTTGAGTGTGTTTGGGAATTCCGGATAAAGGAATTTACGAATTTTAAGATAGTTTTTATAGATTTCGAGATAATTTTTACGGATTTTAATATGGTTTTGTCTCAACTTGCGTACACCGTTTGAGGAACGAAGTTCCTAAACAAGCATTTAATATCTCAAAATGGTATGATCTAATATGATTTTACACTTATTGGACACCATGATTTATTTTTTTCTTTGTTTCAAAATAATTTTCGTGTCATTTCTCCTTTTTAAGTTGACGAGAATTTTAACTACTCTAGTGACTTCTGATAATCTTGCATTGATCATTCCTACTCTTCAAGTCTCTCTATACCTCCTTGCTTCTAAGTTACTATCTCATCAATACTACATCCGTCTTTTTAAGAGTTCTGCAACTTTTTGTTCGGAAGATTAATAAAGTGTGTGTTTGATATTTCATTGGGAGAATGATTCCACACAAGCAGATATAAGTGTGTGAGAGGAGTTTTACTTCAATTTGTGCAAATGAGATTCCAAATCCGATTGCCAAACATGCACAAAGTAAAATGCATTACTTAAAATGTTATATTAATTATTGTTCTTCAAACTAATTTTTTCATCTTACAAACTAATATGTCATCTAATTCTATTCATAAATAAATACTTCTAATAGTGTATTTAAATTCTTTAATATTTTTTAAAAAAATCAATTGACTGTTAATGTTAATAATCAGATGCAATATATCTTTAGTTTGTAGTACTGTAGTAGTGTAATAGAAGAACGAGTTGACTTTTCTTGAAATAGTTAAAGAAGTTAAATAAATTATCTAAATTAAGTTATTTTGAAGAAGAATGATAAAGATAAATGCTTTTGGCATGAGGCATTGAGGGGAGGGAAATGTTGAATTTAAAAAATTGGATGTGATTATAAAATTTAAATAAAAATAAGACCTAAGATGAAAAGGTAAAAAAATTTAACCAAAAAAAAGTTCTCCCGTCCTCTCATATCAAACAGACACTTCAAAACAATTTATTTAATTTTATTAATATTTTCAAAAGAGTCAACTCCGGTGTCCTTTTAAGGTTTTCACGTATTTTGATCCATGCATGGAAGACGGATGCAGTCTGGTGTGTGTAATTGTTAAAAAAAATGTTTTTAAAAAAGCTACATCCAATTAGGTTCTGTAATGCCTGATAGCTATGGAAACAGATGAGACCAGACTTTAATTAAATAGATATAAGCCTGCAATGAAGATAATGAGTCTGAACCTGAGCCTGAGCCAGAATGTAGGTTTTTTTTAGGCTCAGACCTGAGCTTTCAAAAGGTATGGTAAGGCCTGAAACCTTTTTAGAGGCCTACATATAATGTAGACCTCTAAAAAGGCCTCAAAGTAGGCTTGAAGCCTACTTTGTACACATTTAAAAAAAGGTTCAATGTATATTTTTAGCCTATTATACTTATTGCATGTAAATTTTTAATATAAAAATTAAGATTAAAAAATACGAAAAATGTTTTTTACATTATATAAAAATAATTATATTTATTTTATATATAAATAGGCCAGCATGTACGCTTACAGGCCAGGCTTCAAAAAAATAGGCCTGACCTATTTATCCAATTAGGCCTTAACCTGACCTTTTTAATAAATAGGCCAGGCCAAACCAGACCCTAAATAGGCCAGGCTGTAAGCCAGCTGATTAGGTCTCGGCCTATTTCCACTCTTAATTACCTGAATCTGAAATCACATTTTAAAACCTAAGTTTTGCTTTGGAATCCGTAAAATATATTCCCCTAAAGTCTATTCTTCAAAACCTACATTTTGCTTTGAACTCCGTAAAAATTATTCTCAAACGGGCTTCCAAACTATATCTCCATAAAAAAGTCAGCACAAACAAATTCTCAACAACGTTGTAACAAGTTCAAGGACATATGCCTAAATAGAGTGAAGAGAGACTTCGATGTATTTTTATTGAAGGATTAAGGAAGTTAAATGATACACTACTAGAAAAATATTATTTAACGACGGAAATCTGTCATTAAATGACTATTTTTCGTCATTAAAACGAGTGTCGCTGATATTTTCCGTCGTTAAATGGAAATTTTCTGAAGGGAACTAACTATTTTCCGTCGCTTAAACGAGGGTCGCTAATATTTTCCATCACTAAATGAAAATTTTCTGAAGGAAACTAGTCATTTAGCGACAGAGCATTTTTCTGGTAATGATACACTAATTGGAAAAATTTATTTTTATATATAATTAGTTTGTACATCAGTTTATAAGCCAACAAATTAGTTTAGAGAAAAACAATAAATATAAATACCTTTAATTAATATATTTAGCTTTTCTAATATTTCTAACAAAAATCAACTAGTTCTTATATTAAGAATCGATATAGTATGTATATCTCTCAGTTCTTAATTAATATATTTAACTTCTCTAATATCTCTTTTTTTGTTTTTATCAAAATGTTCTTTTGGAGTATGCTTCAACCTTTTTATTTCCCTTGTTACGAAAAAAAGGGACATTTACAATTAAATCCTAAATAGGAGAATTAATGAATAAAATATCTTAAAGATTCATAAAATTATCATAAGGTCTTAGGAGTAGCTGCTGAGGTTGTTAATGAAGGCTGGTAAGGTTGTTAATGACAACCTCAACGGATACCCTTTGAACCTTATGATAATTTTGTGAATCTTTGAGACTTTTTATTTATTAATTCTCATATTTGGGATGTGATTGTAAATCTTCCAGAAAAAATTAACTAATCAGCCCATTCAAAGTCAATACAATCATTTCTATATAGAATATAATCCAATGTCGAAAAATTCAATTAAAGTGTAAAATTTAAAAAAAATGTGATAAATGAATCAATACAAGATTTAAAATACGATCGAAACAAATGCACTATTTACCAGGGGTGAATATTCGGTGACATCTCACAAATACGTGAAGTGCACTAAAGATATCCTAATTTAAATTTAAATAACTCGAAGATACGAAAATTATGCAGATTTCTTTTTGCAGTGGTAAGTTATATCATAAGATGTAACAACCCAAATGATATACTCTCTCGATGCGTTTGAAACTTGATTTGCTGCATTACATTGTGAATAACTGATATATTTTAATAAAGTCAATTTCCATCGGCCTTTGTTCTCTTAATTTGAATCACTCTAAATCACTCTTTTAAACCACATACATGTTTACATCCTAAAGGGAGACGTTGGTGCCTGTGTTTAAGCGCACAATCTAAATTTGGATCTGTTAGGAAATCCTTTTAAAAATAACTTTTACTAATTTCGAAGCACAATTTAGGTCTTGGAGGATGTCTTTTACGGATTTTGAGGCAAAATATATGTTTTAAAAGTTGATTGTATTTGAGAAGTTATTGGCTTTTACGGATTCCGATGCAAAAAATAGATATGAAAGTGGAAAGAGAAAGAAACAAAAAGTATGAAAGAGAAAATTTATTAGGAGATGGGACGTGATTTGACAAGAAAATAACTTTTTCAAAACACAGGTTTCAAACCGAGGTTTTGTATCCAAAATAGTTTTTCTAAAAAATGTGAGTACTTGAACAAAATATAGGTTTTGGAGTAAATCCTAGGTTTTGAAACCAAATCCAAGTTTCAGGAAGAGATTTGGCGCATAGTTTCAAAATCTAAGTTTTGGCCAAGTACTTAAATTTTTTAGAAAAACCATTCTGGAGACAAAACCTAGGTTTTGAAAAAAGTCATTTTCTTGTTCAATCACACACTCTCTCATAATAATTTTTCTACTTCCTCTTTTTTCTTTATTTCTCTTTCTTATTTTCTACTTATTTTTTTGTCTCATATTCCATAAAAGCCAATAACTTCCTAGACACATCACTTTTTAAAACCTAGATTTTGTTTTGAAATCCGTAAAAGCTAATCTTTCAAACACTATTTTTCAAAACCTAAATTTTACATTAAACTTCGTAAAAGATATTCTCAAACGAACTTCCAAACGAGCTTTAAATACAATAGGAACAATATTGTTTACCTTCAAACCTTGATTCGAGACATTATAATACTGAATAAAGTATCTATATTTGAGCACATGAATATTCTGCTTAGATATAAGCCTTTTTGAGGTACTATGAGAGAATGAATGAAGTAACATCTCCTCATAAGAATTTAAACGTTGATTTAGTATTTTACAAAGGTTTAGCCTATTTCACTTGACTCAAATTTTTGCGTTCTTAATTTCAATCGCCTTAGGGGATCTCTTTGGAAAGAAAACATTTTTGTAGCCCAAATGCGATTGGATGCAACCCAAAAGGGAACCAAACGCAAGAGGAGCACCGTCGTTCACGTGGCCGAAAGGTAGACGACATGAGTTATAAGTGTGTTCAACGTGGAGCGCAGACCTGACTCACTCCCTCCAAACCTCCAAGCTTTTTTGAATTTGAACAAGACCCAGGGAGGCCTTTTTGTCGTCTACGTCCCACAGTAACGCTGAACATACTCTCTTAATCTAATCCATTTCCTGCCCCTTTATATTATCATTCATCACACAACGTTTCTAGACTCAGCGCGCTCTCCCTTTCTCCCCCTTCAATTCAAATCAATTCCCCATTATACTAACTTCAATTTACACCTCTCGACAAACTCCACTGATCCCGTTTCCTCCTCCCCTCCCTGGCCAATTTCAGAAACCCTAAGGCGGCCTGCTCATTGAATCCAATCAATTCACTTCCATTCCAAGCCATTCATTATTTACAGCACCGAGATCCCCCTTTTTTTGCAGTAACAGCGGTCTTATTGATGGTTCAAACCAATTTTTGGCAGTGTGAGTGTTAGGGTTGAATTGGGTTCAGAGGATTCATGGATAAGGAAAGCAATTCGATGATAGTACCTGGGAATTTGATAACCTCCAGATCGGATGCGAAGGTAGGTTTCTCCGGCTTTTGGGTTGTTCTGGATGAAGTTATCTCATTTTCTTACTCAGCTTCTGCTTCATTCCTCTGGGTGTTATAGGCCGTGGGAGAGAAGCGTCCGAGCTCGACTCATTTGGGAGAGAACAATGACCTCACACGAAAAAGGCTGAAAATGAGAGATCTTGAGTCCATGAATCAGTCTGCAGGTAATTCTGAGTGAACAATGATATTTCTTATGCTTCTGTCCATTTCTAATCAAGCAAAGGACTAACTATTTGTTTTGCAAAGAATTGAGCTTTATGAAATGCAATAGTTGAAATGTTGTTTCGACACTAGCACACTGTTGTTTCTAATGGGGTAGTTGATGTTTCGTAAAATGATTAATTAGTAGTTCCTTGCGGATGGGCAGGGCGTTGCCGAGAGCAAGCAATATGCGATTTTGGTTGATTGCGTTTATATTTAGTTCACTCACTATAAATTGCTTTCCCTTCTAACCGGGGAAAAATACTTACATGAATCATGCTGTGCATATAATTGCCCAAGATCGGATTTAATTTACTCTGCTTACGCTGCAGAAACTGATACCCGTTCTCAAAGGAGTTTTGGGTACAAAGAACATAATTTTCCAGTACCATCGAGTGAAAATGATATTTCACAAGTGACAGAGGTCCCTGTACCTCTGGAATATATTGCTTCTCGAGTTGAAAATATTGGAACGAGCACATTCTCGGTAGAGGTTAATCCTACCGTCAGATCACTTGATCTTAATTCCAAAGCTCTCTGTGCCAGAATTTCATCCCGTGATGGAAGTGGTGAATTTGGCAATAATTCCGCCAAAGTATCCTTTCTTGGGAAGCACGATAGGGAGCCCCTCACCACTTGTGTAAATTCCAAAGGAATTGACGTTGACCTTAATGCAGAAGATGTTACAAGCTGTATAAATCTGGGCTCGGCACAGTCTTACAAAGAACGCGATCAATTTAAGTCAAAGGATGTTTCTGAGAGTGGTAGCTGCACTGGGCCTTTAAAAGAAAAGGATCATATGAGAATATGGAGGGAGATGAAGCGAAATGGTTTTCTTTCATCTTCTCATGGAGGTATTCCGGTGCCAAACAAACGTGGCAGAAAAAGTAAAAACGATATCCTCAAGAAGAAGTTAGAACTTGCAAAAAAAGAGCAAGTTGACAGATTCTCAAAGATTGCTGCTCCAAGTGGACTGCTGAATGAATTAAACCCAGGGATTATTAACCATGTAAGAAATAAAAAACAGGTCCTTTCGATTATAGAGGCTATTGTGTCTGAAAAGCATGAAAGTGCCAAAGTCAGACGCAAGCAATCAACACATTTTGCAGGTGAAAGTTCAGAAGTTAGCAAAAGGGATCTGGAGTACGTAACAGAATCAGGAAGGCATCAACATTCCTTTCAACGAGAAGAAGGGACCCTTCACAATTCTGCTGGTGGTAGTAGGAAAGCAAAAAAGTATCCTATGGCAATAGATGACTATTGGACTTTGGAAGGTAAGGTTGGTGAAAATGACACATACTTGGAGGAGAAAGAAAGGTTTAAAAGTTGTGGTCCTTGTGGATCGCAATTCACCCATCTCGCCGAAGATGACATTTTAGCCCTGAAATTGTCTTCTTCAACAAAGGCATCTGTGAGTTCTAGCTCTTTGTCAAATGAGGAATCATCGAACTTTCCTAGCGTCTCGTCTCTTTCCGTGAAAGGCTAGTAGACACTTCCCTTCTACTTATGCAATATTATTATTGTTTTAAGATCTATATTTAGTCACCATCCTTTTGCATTTTTTGGTTCAGACATTCCCGCAGTAGAGGTGAAAGAGACATAAAATATAGTTTGGAAGTTAGCAATCAACGTTGTATTAAAAAATCTATGCTTCAGAATTTGCTTCTTAGATCATCATGCATTCTGCTGAGCTTTTAATCTATCCTATTTTTCACCTTGTGCTTCTAAGCCTAGGCGACTGAAAAAGCCCTCTACTGAAGGATTCTTCTTTTTGTTTTTTCAGCTGCTACTGTTACATCTCAATGGTTGGAGCTCCTTCATCAAGATATCAAAGGGCGCCTCTCGGGTAATTCCATTTTTATTTTGTTTTGCCATGTAGGCAGTGTAATTGCTTACGTTTAGTATCGTACTTTTTTCTGCTTCTTCAGCCTTGCGTCGCAGTAGGAGGAGAGTTCGAGGCGTTATTAATACTGAATTACCTTACCTTATGTCAAAGGAATTTTCAAATATCCAAGAAAATGATTCTTCTGATATGAAAACCACTACCGGAATCCCGCATAGTATAATTGCAGAAATGCATCGGACAAGATGGACTGCTTTGTTTGATCAGATGGATGAAGCACTTGCTGAAGAAGAAAAGCAACTCGTGAGTACACAAAAGATAAATAATCTTTCCTTTTACCGATCTCATTGCGAATCTTTAAACAATTTTTTTTTTGGGTTAAGTAATGGTTTGATTTCATGAGAAGAAGTCGTTCAGAAGTTTGAAATGTAATACCGCTTTTTATCAGTGAAGCTAAGTTTCCAATCTACTTTAGTTAATACCTGAATCTGGCTTCTCCTTCCTATAAGGATGGAAGGCAGGACGGGCCCGGTGAAATAATATTCTTAGGGGTGCAATGAGTTTTTTTTTAATTTAAATTTCGCTCTAGTGATTTGTGATCCTATTACATTGCATTAGCAAGATCTGCGTTTGCTTTTCTTAATCGAAGTTTGCAATATTCCTGGTTCCCAATTTCAGGAAAGTTGGTTAAATCAAGTAAAAGAAAAGCAACTGCTATGTGACCAGGGTCTCCAACATGTAAATTGGAACACAGCTTATGGTTTGCAACAGCTAGGGACTACAGAAAAGGACTCCGGGTATATTTTTTGCTTAGCTGGTAGCTATAAACCAAATTTTTTTGGTGCGTTTATTGTTGTGTTCTTTAATAAACTTAGGTCATGTGTAAACTTTCTGTTTCAAAGACTGAATTACGTGATGTTTTTTATTAAAACCCGGACATTTCATGTGATGTTTGGTTTTAAAATTCCTACAAAAAAAAACCTAATCGAGTGATCCAAAAAAGCTTATTTTTAATGGAGAATTTGATTGTCCAAATGTAAAGGTTGTAATTGTTTTTATAAAATTGAAGAAAAGAGAAAAGAACTGGAAATACAGAGCATTCTTAAAAAACCAAAAAAAAAATTGAATTGTTTTCTTCATGTCAATAAATCCTCCCTTGCCATCTGAGCCTGACTCAAATGGTAAGGGTGGGGTGGAATATGGGTAGAGATGAACGGTTCAAATTTCTTAAGACATCAACATATATGAGGGGACACGTTGTATAAAATTGAAGGTTTAAGTCCTTGATCAACTTTTACCCCTGGTTGGATGGGGAGAAAAATATGTGTAAAATAGGATTGAGGGAACACTAGGAAGTAAAATTCTTAAAAATATGAATTTTTTTGTACCAATTTCTTTCTCTGAATGGATTGGTTTTCTTGAGTTCTTGCTGCTATTTGCTTTCTTTGTAGCTAACAATGACAGCGGCCTTAGTTTGTTGCTTTATGATCATCCATTGTAATTTTGATTTTCAAGCATGAAATTTGGGTGATTGATATGGAAATTCATGGGAACGTAAAATTTGCAATGTGAGTGCCTTCACATGGGCGGTCATCTTAAACTGGATTTGAAGAAATTGTTCCATGTATATCTATTGCAGAACATGTTCTGTGTGTTTTCTTGTAACAGCCGAAAGCATATTCCCATAAAAAAAAGCATTCAAACGTATTTAAGCTTACTATTTCCCACGGGTGTGATAATATGTATTATTATGTTGTACAGAATTAGCTCAGAGAAAGAGTTAGCTGTCAGTGCAGCCGCGGCTTCTATATACTCAACATGCAGTTTCCTATTGTCAGAAAGCTAATTCATCCCGGTTTGTCGTTCAAAATTGTAACTTCCATTTAATTATGCTGACTTTTTCTTCTTTCTCATTGAGAAGCAGTGGCCTTGTTCATTGTCATGAGCATGTAGAAAAACTTGGAACTCAGTTCTGAGATGAGCAAGCTTCGTGGTTTGTTCGGATTGTAACATTAGCATTTAGCCATGGGATATTTCCCCACACCTTCCCATTTTTTGTTCCCTTTTTTCACATTCATTTCACCTGACTCTATCATGGTAGTGCTATGTCTAGATGGTGACTGAACTATGTCATTGCAAAGTTACTTCACATTGTAACATTGGCAGTGTAATTTTCTCTCCGTTCTCCTCATTTTCCTGAATCTCAGATCAATGTGATGTCTAAACCTTTACTGAACTCTTGTTCCAATTGTTGTCTTTCAAGAACTATGAGCATCAGCTTTTCGATTTCAGTTGCTTGAGCATTTTGGTTGAAGTGCGAACTATTAATCTGGGATAGCTTATGAGCTGATCAATTCGAGTATCTCTGATTAGTCACTGAAAGGACTCAACAAGAAGAGTATAAATGGCTGATTTTCACGATAGTAGGAACTTGAAAAGGGTAAAATGTTAGAATAGTATTTTTTTAAATTTTTTATTAGGCACGACTATTCTTTGATCAGAGAGAACAACGCTTAGTGCAATATAGAACATTAAATGTAAACATATTTTTATGCAAAAATTTAAACTCTAATTTATCACTCGTGGGATACAAATTCAGTTTAAAAAAATCACATTATATTTAATTCATCACTCGTGGGATACAAATTCAGTTAAAAAAATCACATTATATCTTGCCATCAATTTAGCTTCCATCACCATTCTGTGTTTTGAAAAAAAAAAAAAATCACTTTCGATAGAAGATAGAAAGAAATTCTCTCTCTCTATATATATACATACACCACACTTCATAAGAGGGATTAGTTGACTTCTACCGCATTATTCATCAGACATGAATAAAAATTCAGTAAAAGAATTGCCCTATATTAGATGTTAACATAATTTAGCATTTTTCATTATCCAAAAGCCATACAAAAAGACTCGGCACAATTCCCATGACTATAGTCCGTATCTAATCTAATTCAGTCAATAGTAGTGGAAGACACAGATTGTTGGAATTTGCTATAGTAATAGAATTTATAACTTTATAGCTATTGACGTATAAATAAACAGAACTGTAACAAGATCAATGCATGGATACAAATCATATAATCTCTAACGAAGCTTCTGCTTCCATCCATGTTAACAAAGTCTGTCAGCACATTTTCTTGCGAGTAAAGTAATGTGACAGTGAGTAAAAATTAACAAGAAACTCCGTCACGTGGCATCTGCAGATTCAAAGCCAATTAGGAACCACCTTGCTGGAGGTTGGTTTTGAATGGTCATCTGAAACCTTAGCAAGCGAGCGATACTGCAATTTAACACTCTCTGCATTGTCCAATGTCTTTACCACATACCTAAAAACATTTAGACTT
>JANTPZ010093717.1:0-24176 GCA_025593235.1 Vachellia pachyceras | reverse complement strand
GTACCTTCAGGGCATTAGCATTTCTCGCCGAGGAATCCACGAGACTCCTTCAATTTTGAAGGAGCGGGAGCATGTAGGTTGATGCATTTCAAATTTCCAACGGCCATTTCCATAAACATCTCTCAACGGCACAATTCGTTCCAAGATTAATATTCTCCTTACGGTTTCAAGTTTTGCACATTCTATTCAGCGCAGTTTCTTTCGGAGAGTAATTTAGGGCAGTGGAACGGTAGAGAGGGAACTCCATTCTTGCGCTTCGAACTTCTGGTTCGCTGCGGTAATCTGATGCTCTCAGCGTCCAAGATCTGATGATTCGACGATGGAGTGATGGAAGGGAATTCATTTGAGCTATTTCAAAGAACAAGTCGCACAACAATATGCAATAGATCTCTGGCTTCTCTTCTGCAGTTCTGATGACGTGAGCCTCTCCAATATTTTTGGTAAGAGTTTTCTACTTCTCTCCCTTTCGCTATTTCATTAAATCACACTTATCGGATTCCTTCTCTTTATGCTTGAATTTTGATGAACAACAATGTTAGAATTGAGACTCATTTCAGTTTGTTGCATGTGACAATGACTGAAAATTAGATATTGGCGGTGCTATTGAGAGCTGAGGCATTTTATCGTAATATTTTCCTTTCTTTGATGAATAGAAAGAATTTGTTCTTTATAAGTATTGATTTGACTACGAGCCTGTGAACTGAGAAAGTAGAATTCCTTCTTGTTCCTATTTCATGATCGGTTCAAGTAGGGGGCTCTGTATGATCTCGAGGGTCTATAATGCTCTTACAATATGTCCGGTGGATGAAATGCAAGGCACTCATGATATGAATACTGACAAAAGTGTTCGTTGTTACACAAAATTACTCAATATTTATCATTGGACTGCAAAATGCTCAGAATTCTGCAAGGGCGAAATCATCTGTTGTCACAAATTGAAGAGTTTCGTCGCACTAAGGCTTTGCAACGTGCTGGTTGCAAAAGGCTAGGAGGTTCATTTGGAGAAAAGCTACTGTTGCTGTCGTTGGGTAATACTGTAAGCAGTCTTAATATATGTCTTTTCTATATTTTGCAACTTCAAGTGGTCATATGCTTCACAACATGCTTATATCAGGGAAATTCCACACTAGTTAGTGAACTGGCAGGCAGTGATCTGTATAGCGATCCTCAGTAAACCATCTCTGATATTTCCTACATGCTTGTACATCCTCTAATATTTTAATCTTTAGTTGTAGCGTTTCTGCTTTAATGCCCCATATTTTCATATACGTTACAGAATTTTTGCAACAGTTAAAAAGCATTGTGCTGCCTTCAGGGTAATTAACCTGTAATTTCTTCTAATCCCTGTTGTTTAATATCTTTGTTAGGAGATAAGGGTCTAGTTGGTTATGGCCACAACCTGTTTGTGTATAAGTTGTGTATGTGTGTATTCCGGCATTTGATAAATTGTGTGTGATTTATTAGATGACACAGTTGTGTTAGATTCAAATAGGTATTTCTACTATTTACATGCATTACCTTTATAGCTCAGAAATCATAGTTGTTCAATTGTGATGTGCATCGCTGTTTAAGATATGGAAATTAACTGGTTAAACATAAACTATGCACATGCCTATAGTGTGAAAAGATTAATTGTAATACCAAATTTGTTATAATTGTGAACTGTCCTATTTCTCGATTCCTGCTCTTATTATTTATAGTGAACATTGGTTTGCAATTTCGCATTATTAGCAAGTATTTTTGGCTTATGTACTTCATATCATCACTTCCTCCAAAATATTGAATATAGACTAATCATTAACTCATTCACCAAGAACTCTGAAATGGATATAAGAACTAGATACGATATTCTTCAGCTTTGTTATCTATTTTAGTATTCTATCTTGAATACATCCTCAATTCACCTTTGGGCCAATGCTTACTACTGCCTGACATTGTTGGGAGAAAATAATGATGGGCAGATGGTAACAGTTGCCTAAACATCTATTTTTAGTTTTCTATGATAGAGACGTCCTAATTTAGTTTGTAGAGAGTTTAATGAATCTTCGAGGCTGGGGCCACATAATCTTGTGGAAATTTTATTTAAAGGTCAGGAGGATTGGTTCTCATGTAGCATACTTGAAGAAATGTCCCTCCGGTTTATTAGTTTGACCCTGCAGTATGATGTGTCATAGGATTCCCTAATATATATTATGTTGGCCATTACATTCCGTGTGTGTGTGTGTCTATAGGCTTGCAATCTGAAGGGCAGTACTGAAAAGTCAAAAGAAGCAAGTCAAGCATTTGAAGAGAAGTACCTATGTGGTGCAGTTTGGATGAGGTAATTCATATGGCTTCTTTTAATTAATGAACATCTCTAATCCATAGCATTCTTTTATCTTTATTTGTTTATGCAACTTGAGTTTTATTCATAATTTAATGGATTGCAGAGAATGCATATATATTCGTTTTTTTAGAGATGAGTAGTTCCTTTGACCTTGAATACTGGAAGTCGCATTTCTGTTGATAATGGTTAGTAAATAATGATATTTGTCCATTGGCACATCCAGATGGTACGCTAGCAATTAAACATGGGAGTGATTACCAAAGATTTAGTTGCAAGCGTTGATATGGTGCTCACAATTGGCACTCTTATTATTCTTGTGAGTGAATTTAGGCTTGCAAGCGTTGATATGGTGCTCACAATTGGCACTCTTATTATTCTTGTTAGTGAATTCTCTTTAATGTTTATTTTTAATGATTTTCTCCTTAGTTAGGTGTCATACCTTTGGCTAGATGTAGATATAATCATTTTTCTCTGTATCTTGTCTTTTTAACCTATAATCATTGAATTTTTTGCGTTTTTCTTTATCTATGGACTATTCATTTTGTAGCACCATGGCAATTGCTTTTCAGGTAGTCCTTAAGATTTATAGGTTATATTGTTGATGTAGATAGATAGTTACTGCTCATATAACTTAGTAACATCTTGATAAAATAATATCATCAAAAAAGCAACACGGGTAGCCAATAAAGGAGGCTTTTGATATCCAAATCAACAAAAAATACATATTAGGCTATATGGAACTATGTCCCGAAGTCAATCACCCAACTTAGAAATAGTAATCAAAATAATATTAACATAGATACTAAGGGCTTCACCAATCAAAACATACATATAACAAAATTAACACTTCATTGGTTTTACTTTAGGTGCCTCCCCCTTCAACAACTATTGGACTTCTTAACATACAACACATGAATATTCAAAGGTGTGAGCTGCAATTCCATGTCTGAAGATAATGGGAGTGGGAGTGGGTTTGGATGATTGATAGCCGATTGTGTTAGTGTGATCCTGGTGAATTTTTGCATTTTAAGGCTAGCTTATAGGCTACTGGACCCACATGTTTAAGCACATTGTGGCCAAAGAACCTTAGGGACAACTTTTCAAATTTTCTCTTGGCATTATTTTTGACGATAGGGTTGTAACTGTAACCATATTGTGTCACCAGGAGCAAATTGAAGGTCGCTGTGATGCTTATTTGCATGTAGCCTCATTTAGTTTTTGAAGCCTTCAAGATCGTCTCGAAGTACTTTCAACATGATGTCTTGTCTCTAATTGTTATTCTAATGGGGTACTGTTGGCATCCACATGGAACTTATCCCATTAAAGGCTCGTTTGGGATCACGGTCCTAAACCTAGGTTTTGTCTCGAACTCCGTAAAAATTATTCTTAAACAGACTTACAAACAAGCTTTAAAAGAGTTTGCTCCATAGCTTGGTTGGTCATGGGTGAATGGTAAGTTCCTAGAATCTGAAAACTTACAAATCTCTCCTACTCTCTCAGTAAAGAATCTCACTAATAGTTGAGTATAGAAGCCTAAGAGAATCTCTTAATAATGCTTATCTTTTCATTCATGTCCCACTTGAATACAACTAGGATATGTATATAGAGGAAATTACAACTGACGCTACTAACTATCCCTCCATATCAGAAGTGGACAACTAACCTAGTGGACTGAATTGACCCATGATCCCCTTATTTCTCTATAACAGAGTCCATAACTGACACACTACACTTAAATAATTAAAATGTTCCTTTAACCGTTTCCTAACTCCCTTGGTATCCTATCATTACTCCCTGGAAAATCGCCTTGTCCTCAAGGCGGATGATTCTTTGACCGGTTCTAGAAGGGCTGGAGTTGGGTTGCCTCCCTCAGTAACTTCAATCAGCGAAAATGAGCTTGAGCAACGGTGGCCTGGTCGAAAAAGGGGCGCCACACTTGAAGCAAAGGCCCTTATCTCATAAATGCTGCCTGGTCTTGTCCTAAGATTGTGTCGTCGTCGTGGTTGAAGTAGTCTGTAGAGATTAATGGAATGTGTGTGCTAAACCTAGGTTTTACCTTGAACTCTGTAAAAGCAATTCTTAAACAGACTTATAAACGAGCTCTAAAGGAATTTGCTCTATAGCTTGGTTGGTCATGGGCAAAGCAGCAAAGGTACAAGCATTGATGTACGACTTTTGTTTGCCCATCGCATTGTGGATGATAGGCGGTACTCATGTTTAAGCGTGTTTGGCTCAAGCAAAAAAAGCTCTTGCCAAAAAGTGGCTAAAAAGAGTAAATCGTGATCAGGGCACCGACTTCTCGGTATAATAGGAGAACCACCGTTTTTGTAGCCTTCAAGATCGTCTCAAAGTACTTTTAACATGATGACACGTCTCTAATTGTTCTTTTAATAAGGTACTGTTGGCATCCACATGGAACTTATCCTATTAAAGGCTCGTTTGGGATTACGGTCACAAACCTAGGTTTTGCCTCGAACTCTGTAAAGGCTATACTTAAACAAACTTGCAAACGAACTTTAAGGAATTTGCTCTATAGCTTGGTTGGTCATGGGCGAAGCAGCAAAGGTTCAAGCATTGATTTATGCCTTCTGTTTGCCTATCGCATTGTGGATGATAGGCAATACTCATGTTTAAGCGTGTTTGGCCCAAGCAAAAAAAAGCTCTTGCCAAAAAGAGTAAATCACGATTAGGGCATGCTATGTAGCCTAACCAAGAACGACTTCTTGGTATAATATTCCAACCATCATTTTTGTAGAGTATGAGATAGAGTAACAAAATGTTCATATTGAGACGATCAATTACTACTAATATCACATGTCTCTAAATTTCAGAAGGCCAATAATGAAATCAAGCGAGATGTCATCCTAAATTTGTTGGGGAATTGAAAGAAACTATATAGACCAGCAAGTGATGCCCCTAAATATTTTTCGTCATTTTTCATTCCTTTCCATTATAGATGGGCAATGAGTTGCTTCAAGGTTTTTAAGCAACTACTGTGGTCCCCAGTAGGAGTGGTGTGAGCCTCATCCATTAATTTATCTTGAAGGTAGAAAAATTACCGGTTAGGAATTAAAACATAACTTGCCACGTGATAAACGGTCAGTTTTTGGGTCTTTGACCAAGGCTTCGGGTATTATTGGAACTTTGCTTGTTGTGGGCTTAGGGGTGAGCAAATTAACCCGGACCCACGTGACCCTCCCGTACCCATTTTAAAATGCCCAGTTAAGCCCACCCGTTTTAGACCCGTTACGGGCGGCTCCAAAAACAGACGGGTGGCCCTTTCACGGGGTGGGGCACGGGTTCACCCACGGGGTGCTCGTGCCCGCCCGTGAAAGGGACCTATTATATTTTTAAAAAAAATTCTCACCATTTTATTTCTCTCACTCTCACTGTCTCTCAGCCTATCAGTCTGTCACCGCCTCATTTCTCTCACTCTCACTGTCTCTTAGCCTTCATCGTCTCTACGTCTCATTTCTATTTTCTCTCACTCTCGTCTCAGCTCAGTTTTGTCACTCTTACTGTCTCACTCACAGAATGGTCACTCAGTCTCCGTCTCTCCGACTCCGTCTGGACCGTCTCTCACTCTCTCAGTCTTAGCGCCCTAACCCTGTCTTCGCCACCTCCCCTCTTAGGACTCCGTCTCCGTCGCATGCTGTCTCTCCAACACAGTCTGTCCCTCCGTCACGCTCTGTCTCTTTGTCGCCTCGTCAACTCTAAGGCTCGATCGCTCGAGCTTGACTCCATCTACAGATCCAATCCCCGATGTGCGACAACCAACTCGAATCCAGTCCATCTACAAGATTGAGCTCGACTCGTAGTTTTTCTAGCCGTCGCACTGAATTTTTTGCTCACATCCTCGCAATTTTTCCAGCTGGTAGCGTTGTAGACCTGCACAAATAAGGATCCAATTCTCCAGCCGGAAGCATCGCAGGTTTTCAATCGAACTCCGAAGCTATTGATTCTAGATTTTGCTTTGTGAAATTGTTGATTCTAGATCGTTGAAATTGTGAAATTGATGAAAATCAACATCGATTGAAATGGTGCTTGAATGCTTACTATGAAATTGTCCAAAGCTGTTCTTTCTCTGTGCTTGAAATATTTCTTCTCTGCTGCAAGTCTGTGACTGTGAGTGTCAAGAAGGGGGAGGGTATGTTAGTACGGGCAACCCGTGACCCGCACCAACCCGCCCGTTTTGACCCGTACCCGTTGGTGCGGGTTAAAACGGGTTTGACTACGGGTACGGGTTGCCCCGTACCCGTGGAAACATAAATGGGCGGGTGGCGGGTTACCCCACAGGGCAACCCCGCCCACCCGTTGCTCTCCCCTATGTGGGCTCGGGATAAAGAATTAGCAGTTTCATTCTCCTTTTCCAACTTACAAAATGATGGTGAAATCACAAGGGAGAAGTTTAATTAAAAAGTTGTTGATGTGATGTAGTGCTTCTTTGCCTCCTCTTCTTGAAACCTATGTTTGGTTTCAAAACCTAGGTTTTACCCAAGTACAAAAAAATTTCAGAAAAGCTATTTTGGTTACAAAATCTCGGTTTGAAAACTTAGGTTTTGAAACCTAGATTTTCTCTTTCATACTTTTTCCTCTTTTTTCTTTTCTACTTTTTTCCTTTTTTTTCTTTCCTCTCTCATACTGTTTCTTTCCTCTCTTTCCTATTTCCTACTTTTCATTCTTTCTCTTTCCTCTTTCCTACCAATTCTTTTACCTTGAAATCCGTAAAAGCTTAACTTCCCAAACATACTTTTCAAAACCTAGGTTTCACCTCGGAATCTGTAAATGCAATTTTCAAAATAGCTTCCAAACAAGTAAAGGTCCATGTTCGAAATGGTTTTGAGTTTTAAGTTTCAAAATTTTTAAAAACTAAACTAGTTTTTGGTTTTAGGTTTTTCGATTTTAAAAAGATGTTGTGAATTAGAAATAGGCAATGTAAGTTAAGTCAACCATTCTATAATCAAATGATAAAAAATAATAATAATTAAATAATTAAAAATAAAATAAAAATATAAAAACTAACATTAATTGAAGTTTAAAAATATTATAAATAATAATAAAATATTACAGCAATATTAAAATAACTACAATAACAATAAATATAATATATTTCACCATTCATTTAAGAAGTCATTATCCCCAAAAGAGAAAAATACAAAAGCGTACTCATTTCAAAATGTCTTGATAATTAAATTTTATCATAATATAATTAGCTGCATTCCATAATTGTTGAGATAATCGATCTCAAAATATTTGACGAATATCTCTTGCGAGTAACTCACTTGTGGTGGCACATATTCCTCTATGGCATTGTTTCTATTTGATTCTTCAACTTCCAATTCAACATTTTCGTCGGCATGGTGTAGAGGATCATCTTGCATCCCCATCCTAATAAAGTTGTGAATGACACAACGTGCAAGTGGTATATAGTTTTTCCTATGGATTTGATAATAGGAAAACGTGCTTTTAAGACCCAAAACATCTTTCAATGAAATTACATCAAGAAGAATGCATGTAGTTAAATAATTCTTTTGGATCTTGGGGTGATCTCTGCCTCTATAATCACGCAAGTCATATCGTTCTCCATGATATGGTGAAAGAAAGCCAAGCATATTAGTGTATCCAGAGTCCACTAAATAGTATTTACCCCAGGAGGAATATGAAAATGATTCTCTACATTATGAATAGTTTCTAAAAAAAAATCCTTGAGTCATTTATCGTACCCTCCCAACCAACCATATAAAATAGCAACACATGAATTTGCTCATCCTTTGAAATATTAGTAAAGGATATATTGAAAATCATTTATAAGTTAGTAAAGTGTCATATTTACCTTAAAAAAGGATATATCTTGGATTAAATCGTATCTCTGGAGCAACTTCATCAAAGAGATGATGAATAAGAACTTCTTTTAGAAAGGGAGCAAATGGATTTTAGAACACTCTTGAAATACCTATGAATTCACCTGCAAATCTAGTTCGCACTATTTGGCAAATGATTAGAAATATTGCAACATGCTCTTGAACAGTCAAAAACCTAATATCTTTCACAATTTTCCCTTTCTTTTAGCAGCTCACAAAACTTAATAAATTGGGATGAAGTCATTCGAAAGGTTTCATAATAAATCCTTGGATGGTTATTTAATACTTCAACCATCCATTCATGTCCTGTCAGTCTTGAAGTCATTTGCGGTTGAGGTATTGGTTTCAACAAATTATTATATTCCAAGTTATGTAAAGACAATATTTTGGAGCTCTTCTTCATCAGAATCATATATCAAGTTCCTAATTGTCAAATCCATCACAAGTATCCTGCAAATTAACAATTTTTAGCTAAGAACTAAATGACATCAAATAACATTAGTTCAAAAAAAGGGAATAGATTGAGAACAAACGATATTAAAGAACCATAATAAAGCTATAGAGATATAGACTTATAGATTCAAAGAATCAACGATACTAGAGAACCAAAATATAATATATATCATGAGATATATTAAACTAGATTTAGAACTAAATCTTTCTTCTGCTCGTCTGATAATTTTAGAAATATATCTCTCCACAAAAGATCTTGCACCATAATTTCACAGCCTTTGCAAAAAAGGCACCATCAATTCAATGATTTTTAAACAGGACTTGGCTTGCACCAACTACTTCTGTCGCATTAGGACTTGGCTTGCATTAGGATTTAGCGGTTTCTCTAAAAATTGTCAAAGCATTAGCAATTGCCACTTGAGCATTCTCTCTTTTCTTAGCATCTATACTAACTTCTGTCTTTTGTTTACTTGACAACTGTCTTCCTCTTGATAAAATAAATTATCTTCTTCACTGTCATCACTAATAGAAGGCTTTTGGTGAAAGGATGATTTGAACCAGAAGTAGTTGTGTCTTCAAAAATGGAACATAATTTATCATAATGCAAACATTCCTAAATTTAATAAATGAAAACAATTTAATGCAGTTTCAAATTAAAACATACCTCACAGTTTCTTCCATTCATTTTATGTGGCTAAATTTATCATAATACTTTGACCAGTAACTAAATTGTACCCTAATCCAGTCTCCATTTTCTACAAATTGGAAAAATCCTTCACATACCATCTAATATCGAGCGACGATTGGAAGGATCAATCATGGTCCAATAACAGAGATTATATTTATAGTGCATCTTCCCCCAACGATACACGCAAGTCAAGACAAAAATCATCTTGAAATCCGTAAATTCTTGGATTCCATAAATTCTTCTCAGGATCCGTAAACTCCTCCCAACGGCATAATGACAAAACAACAAAAACGATGAATTGGAAAGATTCATCTAAAAAACGATATACCATAAACTCTAATAAAAAAAAGTTGATTACCTGAGAAGCACTATGCGTTGCTGGTATTGAAAAGATGAATTGGTGCTACGACGGTTGAGTGAGAGAGGTTGAAGAGGGAAGGAGAAAGGTCGTCAGGAAGCGTAATAATTTTTTTAAAATAAAATTAAAATCTTCATTTTTTTGTGATTTTCAAATCTGGATAAAATATGTTTTAAAATAGTATTAAAAACTAATTCAACCTCATTTAAGCCTAACACGTTTGAAGGTTTCATACCTCTTAAGGCGATAAGTCAATGCCCACACAAATGGTATGCTCGGGGTGTCTTTCTTGTCGTTTGGCATGGGTTGCTATGATTGCTATGCGGACGTGTCCTTGGAGGAATTCAGCGATGTCTTGTAGCATTCTCCCTAAAGTGTGTAGAATTTATCTACCTGATGGAGGGTGGATGGGAAGGCTTTCATTTGATGAATCCAAAGTTGTCCCTGTAAGCTTATGACAATTGACGAGTCATCACTTGGTACTTCACGCGAATGTTTAATCTAGCTGTGAATGTTATGAGGGTTATCTCCCCCACTGTTTGATCAAGTGCACTATTGCCAAGCACTAATGCTAAGGGGCTATGAACTATTTGAGACTCGACACCCATTTCTTTATGACATTCATGTATATGATGTTGACAAAACTTCTTGATAGCAGCACATGTTTAATATCGAAATAACCTAGAAAGATGGAGTGGTAAAGGTAGTTTAGTCGTGCTATTTCTTCTGTGGCGAAGGTGATCTAACCGTGGTACTGGGGTGCAACATGTGTTGGTCGCTTGATTGTTAGACAGTGCACGAACGTGGCGTTTGGCTGTAGAACAAGTGTAGTTGCTAATCTCCGATCCCCCAATAATGCTATTTATAATCCTGGCATTTCTAAAGATTCCTTTGGTGTCAGGCGATGCAATTCATGGTACGGTGTCCATGGTCATCGTGGAAGTTACACCATTTGGATTTGTCCTTCTGCTCCGCAGGCTTCTTTACCTTTAGGGGGCCACTTTACTCCATCACCTGCACTGGCAACCTAGAAGTTGTATTCTTCTAATCGTTAGGGGAGCGATCGGTCCATCGCTCATTCACATTGTCAGAATCTTTCCTTTCAATCCTATTGCTTTGATAGAGCTTAGCTCTTCAACCCTTGCTCAGGTGATGAGGATTCTTGCTACGTTTGTCGCCTGACAACTAATATCTCCGGTCATTTAGTTCTTCCCATTCAATATTGGGTTGTGCTCGAGTTAAGACGCCCTCCACAGTAGTGCATGTGTACTTCGTTAGTTTTTTATATAGGTCGGAATTGGACAACAAACCTTTTCGAAAGGCTGTAGTTGGAGATGTTGACTTTCTCACGGTTTTGTTTAAGTCATTGGGTTGTTTGCATAGCTTCCGACTGCTTGAGAATAGTTGGACGAATGCATCGTTCTAATATGTGAAGATCCAAATCCTTTGCACATACATGTACACCTCATGTAGGTCTCGTGCGATTGCGACGGCATGCATCCACTAGGGCGATCTCATCCGTGAAAAGGAGGGCTACCGAAGCTAGTCATAACCGATATTTTAGATTGAATTTCATCTTTTTATCATATAATTTCATAATATAACCTTTATAAATACTTTGTAATGCTCATTTTGGAGATTAGAGATTAAAGATTAGTTTATGATATTGGAGATTATGAGATTTGAGTTTTGATGTTAAACTTTGCATTTTGAGTCTTAAGAGAAGATTCTCTCTATGGTTCTTTATTGAACTAACGACTTATCAAGACTTGATCAACCTTGTTACATCTTCCAACACTTAGAATCCTTGTTCTGTCATGTTCAAGTGGATCATTAACCTTTTGTTTAACTTTCTTGGGGTGTGTAAGATTGTGGGTTCTTGAGATCTCAACAAGGCATCCAACATCATACTTTCGGGTTATCTTCCTAGAGTCTCCTTCAGGATCCCTTTCCAAGCAGACCCACGTGTTTTAGGGGGTGATATCTACACAATTTCTTGTAACATAAGAAGACCCATCTTTTTTTACCGTTCTAACCCATATTTATACGGGTCAAAGGGTTAGTGTCTTCCACTCATGTATAATAGCAGGGGGTCACCTTATCTACCCGTTGCCACACCTATAAAAATGACTACAAAGTTTATGCTTATAAACCTACTTATAAACCTAGATTCAAAAGACATTTATCAAATATTGTTATAGTGTTTTTAGATGTATTTAATTTGTGGCTTCCTTTGATGTTTGAATTTGTTGTAAACATGGTATCACAAATTGTAAATAGGCTAAATGTCTTATTTGTGTCAATGAAACATGTTATGCCATAATGCTAGTTGATTATTTATAAATATTCATATGCTCGTATTAGCGTGAGCTTTTCGAATACAAAGCTTTTAAAAGTTATGATTTATTTGAAATATTTGTAGAAAATTCTTAAACAGAATTGACTACTATTTTGTTGTACACTTTTGATCGTGAATCTAATAGTGTTACTATTATCTAGTCAGGAATTATGAAAGTACATACTATGTTATGCTATATAATCAGTGTTCTTATGGTTCGATTTTCATACGGATAACATTTTAATTTAAGGTGTAATAACCGTTGAATGGTAATAACTGGAATATCTAGTATCAGAAGGTGTACTACATACGAAAGAACAAGAGTCAATTTTGACAACTATTTTAGTGGAACCTACAAAATTCCAGCACAAGAAAGGTCGAGCTTTTAAAAAAAAAGAAACAAAAAATATGATATTATATTTATTATTTAACTTATATGCTTATTATTTTCTTCTAAATTAATTTAATTAACTTATAAAATGATATATAACTAAACGATATAAGCATTTGTCTGAAAAAAATATTTACCATAATGTTATTATTAAGTAATTTATTTAGTTTTTTTATTCTCCTAGAAAAATATGTTATTATCAACATAACCTTTAAATGTAAGAGAAGAAACAAAACAAACAATTAATAGAAGGGAAAAACAAAATAGAAATTTGATGTTTATAGGTAAGAGAAGATGAATGCTTACCTAAATGACGGTATCAAAAGGCACATAATAATGGAGGCCATCATTGAAAACTAAAAATAATAAATCATTCTATGGCAAAAAAAAATCATTCACTTACAAGATTGTCGATTCAAAGCACTATATTTTGCACAAGGCAAAGCCCCAGCAGGCTGATAGTTGGCAATTGCTGGAATATGACCACCTACAATCATGGACAGAAATGTGACTATCATTATTCAAAGTCATGAGCATTGTTTTTCTCCAAATAAAAAGAGGGACGATGTCTACAAGCTTTTCCAATAGCTGCGGTCCATTGAATTATCATTAATACTCTACCCACATAAAAACACACACACACACATCTATGTATATATAGATAGAAGGGTAAAATGAGATAAAACATATTCATCTAAAGTACTCATATGAAATTACCTCAGCCAATCTGCACCATAGAGGAACTTCTCTTCAAATGTTTAATTTATCACTTCAAAAGGGAGGAGAATGAAGACTGTTCAACGGATGAGAATTGCATGGAAGCTTCCTCTCTTACTCAGTTTTGCATGAGGATTCCAGACATGTGGTTGGTTCTTAAAACTTCATCCATTTCGATCAAATAGGAGCCTTGACTTTACCTGAAGCCCTTGAGATTACAAGTCTATCACCTATACATGGAAAGAGAGATATAGAAAGCTAATCATGTTAAGAATCAAGCGAAACATGGCTCACTATGTTGCAAGGTTAAACTAATATACCAGATTGGCATTTTCCTCAAGTTCAGCATGATAAGAACCAATCCTCAAGACCATAATAGACCAGACTCGCATTTTCTTCAAGTACAGCATGATCAGAACCAATCCTCAAGACCTTCTTTAGAGAAAATTTCCACAAGATTGTCATGGTCTCATCCTAAAAAATTCATCAAGTTCTCCACATACTATGCCAAAGATTTCTCTATCACTGAAAACCAAATTTGATGTACCTTTGTTAGCATTCTTTTTGCAAGTATGTGGAAATGTCGCTGCCAAACTCGCTGCCATGGCAGCCACCAATACACTGTAAAATATTCCAATTCCAGTATAAAGTCCCAGAACAATCAGAGCCACTATAAACAGTAGAGGTACTTCCCTAGCACCTCCAAGGCATCCACCACATTCAGTAGCCATGGTTCCACAACTCTCTAAGCATGTGGTGCTGTCAGTCCACATGCAGAATTTCCTGGCAAATGACAGTCTGCACAGACCCTACAGCTGTGGCATACACACAGCAGAAAGGAATGTCGGTCTACCTATGGTACAGACATATACCTCAAATAAGTTGCACATGCAAAGATGTATAGTTATAAAAACTAAATTTTCAATTTCACTTCCTCGACGAGAATAATATTCTAATAGCAAATTAAATACCAAAATTCGCAAGCATCATATAGATGCCAAAGTTCGTAAAGTAATAAATCATCATTAATATGCCTAAAGTAGATCTTAAGAGAAGAGTTATGTCATGGAAACCCTCCATGTCACAGGTTCAACATATCAAAGCAAAGCCACTACTAAGGTTGCCAACTCTTCAAACATAACAAGTAGTGAAGCAGCCAGACAGGCCAAGCGAAGCAAAAAAGAACAAAGGCCTTGCATTTGACAGCTCAATATGATACCAAAACCAAAATCAGCAACTTCTTATATAGATGAACAAAGCAAAATGCAAACTCACCAAAAACAAAAAAGCTGCAGATTGCCAAGGTTATGCTTGCTATCAAAACCCCAAATATGACAAAGCCAGTATTGCTGGTAACCATCCATTATATAAACCAAGCAATGACCAAAAAACAAAGGAAATGGGGCCTTAGGTGAAAAGTTATTTATATGTAAAATAAAATATTGGGTTAAGATGCAAATTTGTCCGAAGGCCTTTTTAGGAACAATATTGTTCCAGAAGTTTCAAAATGGAGCAATGTCACCCCTCACCATTATTAAGTTAACGATCAATGTTAATTTTTTTAGTAGTTTACATTAGTTTTTTAATGAAATGGGGTAATATTGCTCTATTTTGAAACATTAAGGGCAACTTACTTCATAAGGCAAAACTTTCAAGGCATATTTGTACTTTAAATCTAAAATATTTAAATATCCAAATGAATTCAGTCAATGGAAACCTACAAGCTGGACGGATAGAAATATTAACAAAATGGAGCAACGTTCACCATTTCCTACCAGCAACAACATGGACACGCAAATAATAAGGAGCCTTGCAGGTAATGTAATGAGCAAATGCAAATCCTTCCCGCAAGAATTTATCAAGATATTCATATTCATTATGAAAAGAATACCTAAAGCACTGTAAAATGCAGCTCTTAGTACAGTGCAGGAAATTAGTTCATATTCCTACATTGTTTCTGTCGTTACATCAAATCAAAAGTTCATCCACAGAGAAAAGACAGGAGCAAAATGGAAGCAAAGGGTGTAATCAGAAAACTAGAAAAAACATTGGTGGTACTTATCATTCCGATAAGATTGTGTTGGAGGAAGGCCTCCAAGTGCAATCACCACTGAATGTAATGCATTCCCTAGAATATGTGTGTGACTGTAAGAGAGTTAGTGTGTGCGTGCATTTCAACTTTTGCTATATGTTCTCTTCACACATACTTATTGCCAGGTACTGTTACTCTTGTCGATATGATCAAGAACCTTTTGAACTCCTGATCTATTTTATGTTTCAAGGTAACATGTATCTATGAAGAATATATGTCTCAGCTCTCCAGGGTCTTCAACTATTTGTTTCATTCAAATATAAGTTCGTCAGATTCAAGAATGACAAATGCGTGTTAAGGTTTCATTTATATCAGTAAGAGAATATATTTCTCACAATAAATCCGAGCTCATGTGAACACAGCAATCAGTTAAAAGACACATTATGTTGCTATCAAGTCATCTGCACGGGCACAAATACTAACTTTTCTGGTCAAATGGAGTTACTAATAGATTGCGAGGGCTATTTATTGAGTAATTTATTTTTATGATAATCAAAAGATAGAAAACGCGGTTCCTTTGTTTGATTGATCACAAAGGGAAAGTTTAAGGCCTAAAAAGATGGCCTTCATTATGTTACAAAAAAAACATTTGCCCTTCTACTGTCTAGCAATCATCACTTCATCAGATATTTACAAAAAGAAAACATTTCATCAAATGGTAGCTAAACTAAGATCGTTGGCAGCTAGCCACAGCTTTATGCAAGAATAATACTCTAATTATACTAATTACAACATTTGAACGACATCATTACCTTAGCAAGCTCGCCAATGGTCCAAACATCCTCATCGTACAATTATGATGTTCCTCTGCACTTGCATGGCGCTATGGAGTCCCTTCTCAAAAAATAGTAAGTAATGATAACATAATCCTAAAACCAGAAAATGTGCACAAACAAACTCGAAACGCATTTATATATAACCAAAATATCCCACACAAATATCAATAATATTCCTGTAAGGACTAAGGAGTGCTTGTGTGTTACGAAAATTAAGGCATCCACAATGACAAAAACTTGCTAAAAGATCAATGTAAATCACATAGGTTTGTGGACAATGAGTTAATTACATATTTTCCTGAAACATAATATAAAAATTGAACCCATCATAAGGACAGAGTTCCGTAGCCTCCCACTAAGAATATTTCAAACAAGTAAAGGAAAATATAGTTGTGCAGGCACAGTTGTAACCAAACGAACCTTGCAGTGTGGAAAAACAAATTGAATTTCAAAAAGGAATCAACTGAACCCTACTAAATTATGAAATACAATTTGCCCTAACCCCAGAAATGGATATAAACGTAAAATTATCACCAACTGTCTCGAGACAAATCATTGGATTTGTTTACTGGTACTGGCTTCGAGGTCGATCTAGCTAGGGTCAGCGAGGTTTTGGAGGGATTAGAAGCGAATCTTCAGAGCAATCAGCCATTTAATTAAAATACAGAGACATAAAAAAACCGTGCATTTGACAGTATTAATATGAAATCAAAACCAAAATCAGCAACTTATTATAGAAAAACAAAGAAAATTGCAAGCTCACCAAAAAGAAGCTACAAATTTGCCAAAAGAAATTTTTTAAAGAGGCATGATGATGCCACAGCTCTTAGCTACTTACCGCATATGTAGTAAAAGCTAAGCTCACTATCAAAAACCCAAATATGACAAAGCCAGTATTGCTGGCAACCATCCATCAGATAAGCCAAATAAGCCAGTGAAGCAATGACCTAAAAACAAAGGGAACAGGGCCTTAAGCAAAAATTGATTTATATGTAGAAGAAAATATTCAAGCATTCAACTGAGTCGGTCAATGGAAACCTACAAGCTGGACAGACACACAAAATGTCTCTTGTGACAGAACCGGAATATGTGCAATAAGAAGATGCAGACCTTTCTGCGAGATTTTATCCATTTTACAAGAATTTATCAAGAAGAATCTATGTTTTCTCGGTTCACAAGGTCATATAAGTCAAATAATCAAATCAATACGTATAAAGAACAACTTCCTGCTTTTCAGCCAAAAACGGAAAGTTTACGATAATGCTTCAACTATCAATAGTAACCTCTACCTAATTATCACTCTCAACCACGTGCAACAAACTGAAGTAAGTCTGATTTCATCAAATTTCAAGTAAAAAGGGAAGAGAAACGGACCTCGAAGACAATACATGATGTCCCGGTTGGAGTGATAAGTGAGAGAGAGCACAGAACTGCGGCAGACAACCCAGAAATTCGTTGCATTTCCGCGACTTGTCATTTGAAAAGGCGCAAATGAATCCGGCGCCGACGACACATAGCTGATACAAGGGCATTTGATCTTTCCACCTCCTCTTCCTTCACTACATCATTGCCGACTAATATATAATTTTCACTTACGGTCACAGGCACCAAACTCAAGGAAGTCCGAACTCTTAACACTGACTTCCATCAAAATCAAGTTTAAAGGGAAGGAAAATGGACCTTGAGAACAAATAAACGATATCCCGATAGAAAGGGAGAGAAGCAGAAAACGCTTACACATAATATCGGAGAGTCTCACGTAATCCATGTGGGAGAAGAGATAGAGCAGAACTCCAGAAGAGAAACCAGAAATCCATTGCATATTCTGCGACTTGTCATTTGAAATAGCGCAGATGAATCGTCTTCCTTCACTGCATTGCCGACTCCATCAGATCTTGAACGGTGAGAGCGGTTGAACAAAACGAGAACCCACAGGACAATTCAAATTTTATAAGGAACAATTGTGACGTTAAGGGGAGATTTTTCACGGAACGAGCCGTTGGAAATCTGAATGAATCAACCCACACACGCTCCGGCAAAAAAAATGCAAAAGATGCTCAAAGATAAAAATTAAAATTGCAACCAGACTTTAAAAACTAGAAATAGAATTGGGTTTCGAATCAGAGAATGAGATTGGGCTTCATAAAAACACTTGCATAATCTCGCTTGTTTTAATTTTAGCACATCCTTAATATCGATGAGATATAGAGTATTGAGTGAATTCTTCTAAAAATTTACATCCAAACAAAATTTATGTTTGATATTGTTTTTTTTAAAAAAATTGTACATTATAATTGAATCCCTTTTGATGAGTAAATTTAAATTTTTGCGTTATATTTTTTTTTAAAAGGTTAATAGATGTGATGTAAATGATATGACCAAACGAAAATGTGGAAAGACATCAAACGATCGATTTAATAACTCATGCATATCCCACAATGAGTCTAAAAAATTTCCCATTCTCAAAACATTTTCCCCCAGTCCTCTTTCCATGACCAAAATTTTAAAAATTAATCATCTGGATCATATATTCAAGAACCCAAAACCATACTTTTCAACACAAGGACATTTTTTTTTTGTTTTTTTTAATGTCCTGTTGTGTCAATACGCTCTAATTAGTGGAGATTTGACAACAACAAAACAGAGAGAGAGATGGATAAAGTAATCATGCTTGGAAATGTAAAATTTTACTTATAAGTATATACAAGAGAATTCTGTTGAAGAATCAGAAAATGCAGAGCATGGCAGAACTCAACATCCAAACACCAGATTCTGAGTTGAATCAAGCAGAGAAGAAGCTGTGAGAAGCAGCAACACTAATTTGGGTTCTGGGTTCCCAAACCCAATTATAACTCAGAATCTGACTCTTCTCTTCGTCAAACTTGACCTTCAGCCCCTGAGCCACCGAATAAACCATTTCAAAACGACGCCTTTCATCAGAATCAGACCCACCAGAACCAGCAGAAGCAGCCTTCTTTGCGCTCTTGACCCGCCTCTCGTACTCTTCCGCCACCAACATCGCTATATCAGCCATTGATCCTTGAAACTTTGAGGCTGAAACTTTAGTGGTGATAATAACAATAATTGTTGTGGGTTTGGATTCTGGGGAAGGCTGGGGAAATATATTTATAGGTGGAAGCTGTTGAAAGTCGAGAGGTTTGGATAAGGGTGAAGGGACAGGAACAGGGGTGGGATCGGTTTCTTTAAAATAAACAAATAAATAATGTTTGTGATGTGATGTGGGGGTAGTGGAAAGCTGTGTTTTTCCATTCCCGAGTAAACGCAGATTACAAAATGGGTTAATGGATGTTTGGAAAAACTTTTCAACACTCTAAAAGTATATTTAATACTGTTTTTTTTATAAAATGAGATAATCTCCTTCACACATTTATCTCGTAAATGGTAAAAATATTTCTCCACCACTTTACCAAACGGATCCAATTTATTTTTTATCCTAATTTTATATGGATTTTATTTTCCAACCGTCAAGATTCAAATATATAATTTTGATCACTTATATATTTAAGTTAATTATTGTTATTAAAGGTAGCCAATAAAATCAAAAATTAATAAAAACTATAGGAATCAAAACAAAAATCTTTTTATCCGTCTACTTTTAAATAATTTTGATTTTAATCTTTATACTTTTAACAGATTTTTATTATAGTCCTTATATTTAGCTACGTTAATTAATATAGTTAAAATTTGTTGGTCAAAAAAAAATATAGTTAAAATTTAAGTTCTTATAAAATTATAGGGATTAAAGTTAAATATTTAAAAATTGAAAGATAAAAATTAAAATTCACACAAATTTAAAATATAAAAAATGATATTAACCCGAAATTGAAAAACCAGGCAACATGTTTTCGTTGGCAAGTGGTGCTGTGGTATTTCACTTCCACTGGTATTTCACAAACGCAAGTGGAGGCTGGCGCCCATTGTATTATATTGATGGCAGGTTTCTCACAAGTGGGGACAAGGGGCTTGTGTGTGGTGGAGGATTTGATAGCATCAGTAAGTTAACTGATTCACATGCAACATGCATGCACGTGTCTAGTAGTGATTTAGTCGTTTAGAAAAACGGTGAAAAAATATTTTCACAGTTTACGAGATAAATATATGAAGAAGATTATCTCGATTTACAGAAAAATATTGTTAAACAAGTATTTAGGAGTCTAAACGCTTTTCCAAATAGATACTCAATGGTCATCTTCTTACTTTGTTTTTGTTCAACCCATCTTCTTACTTTATTGCTACCAAAATGAATTATTTTATAATTTTGGGATTTTCATCGTAATTAAAAAGAAAATATAATCCCCTCTTTCTTCTCTTTTCCATGAGCAAAAAAAAAAACAGAGATGTGTTTGTTTGCATAACACTATAAAAACACATTTATATAATTAAAGATAAAACTCATTTTGTATATATATCTTTATATTGTAAATCACATTAGAAAAGTAGTTTTTACTACTAATACAAATATATCCTTAGTTGATAAACAAATTAGCACATCACTCATAACACTCTTAAATTCAACTATCACTATTGATAAGCAAGATGCAATTGATATTTTATTTCTAAAAGATTAAAGAAAATAATTAACTGATATATTTATTATTTTCTTCATTAATTTGTCTAACTTATAAATTGATATATAATCTAATAAAATACGTAAATATTTAAGAATATATATTATAATGAAACAAATTATTTAGTTTCACTAGTTTTTGTGAATGAGACAACTCACTCTTATATTAAATATGGTGATATTAAAAAAAAATCAGAGACTTTTGTTAATTTGTCTAAAATAAATTGTAACGGAATCAATCTGTTTTCGGTTCATCCAATTATTCGTGTTTACTTGCTAGTCGATGATGAAACATAGGTTCTGTTTGGATAAGCGGGGGAGAAGTGACTTTTTTGTAGAAGTTATTCTGAAAAAGGAATTATGAGTATAAGTTAAAAATGTAACGTGATTTATGTTTAGATTAACGTTGGGAAAGTGACTTTTTAAAAAAAAGAGAAAGCGTTTGGATAAACATTGAAGGAGTGATTTTTTATGACAAAATATATAAAATGACATAAATCTCATTAAATGCTATACATTCACGTATATATATTATTTTAGTTATTTGTAATAATTTAAAAAAAAAAGATAACGATAAAAAATAAAAAAGAAGTAAATGAAAATATACGCATAATTTCCTTCCATATCTTCTTGTAGAACAAACCAATGAACCCGATAAAAATAAAATCCAACTAAATTCATTCATATTCAACCCTCCGAAAGCTTCTATTGCCGTTCTAGATCTTCAAGACCATCCACCCCAGTATTATTTCTCGCAAATATTCCGAGTCCACAATTAAATTTACAAGCCAACTTGAGGAACTCAATTTGAGAATACCCAAAAGCAATATATGGAATATCAACTTATCTGCAAGAGGTCTTCTAATGTCCAGAAGCACAGACAGAAATTTTCTAGAAGCTCTAGATTATTAATGTTTCAACTATCAATTAAAGCTGAACATTTTTTTCATTTTACATGTCCGCTCGTTGATGCTCTCTTAGAATTTTCCGTCACCTTTTTCTGATTTGAATCTGACTCACTCCACAATAGCGGGTAACGGCGACAATGGAAGCATCTCAGGTCTCGAAAAGTCATCTCTCAGCCAAGGGACTTGCAACTACCTGGTTTTGTTCCCTTAGTCCTCTCTCAGTCTTCCATTGTTGGAGTCTACGGCGTCACTTCTCTTCTGGTCGTCTTTTTCATCTGGATCCTCTCAGGTATCCTTATCCAAGCTCTAGATTCATTTGTTGAATTCTTTTCTTGGTCCACGATAATCAACCGTAGATTATTAATGCTCCAACTCTCAATAATATACCTACCGTGATCAAGAAGTGCCGCTTTCCTACTTTTGTTCAGAAGTGGCTTTTACAGTAAAATGACTTCTGCTAGAATGTTTTGCCAAACGCTTGAAATCAAGGTCACCGTGCTTTTTGACCCCAAAAGGACTTTTGAGCTCACCCACCGCTATGCCAAACACACGCATAGTGCTTGTTCGGAAACTCCTTTTTTCCAACGATCACGTAAGCCAAGACAAAAACCATCTCAAAATCTGTAAAAACCATCTCAAAATTCAAATTCCGTAAAAACCATCTCGAAATCTATAAAAATCATCATGAAATCCGTAAAATCATCTCAAAATTCATAAAATATCTTGTAATCTGTAAACTCATTTCTCCCAACGAAATTATTAAACATAGTAAATATGACGTACTACAACAGTTACATCTCCCTATGCCGAGATCCTTATTCCTTCGTCGCTCCCGCGTCACCGTCCTTGGATCTTTCCGGGAAGGACCAGTTACCTGTAGTATCCTTTTTCAAGAAAATAAATAAATGCAACGTTTGAAAGGGTATAAAGTTCAGAATATTATATTTTATTTCAATCGTTGTCCAAAATAAAAACCTTACATATAAACCAAAAACCATTGGAATTTGAAATTCGGCGGAAATTGCATAATCGATCATTTTGTTTCCATCGGAGTGGCTCTGAATTGTTTAGATTAAAATTTAACAATTTAAATTTATTTTCCATTACGGATATTTCGACCATTTTTTAACACAAATCTTTGAACTGAAGATAATTTTGCTAAAAAAAGTATTATATAAATAATATAAGCAAACAGATTTAAAAATTGATTCATCGTAAAAAACTACTGGTCTAGCTGGTTTCACTAGAGCAACAAGATTATTTGAACCCACGTTAACTGAGAAAACATCTACATTTCCTTATCATTTTAAATAGAATGTATAAAATACACCACGCTATTGAAATTAGGAAAATAGAATTTTAACGTGATACATGCACCAGAGAAATTATTGGGCTCTTTCGATGAAGATCTAAAATATAGCCACATGAATTCTGCAAAAACATTCGATAATTTTTTTCCCATGAACCACAGAATAAATAGAAGTTAAAAGCATCAACAGAACTAAATTTAATAAACTAATCATCAATCATCAAATGTTCAAAAGCTGGTAGACTAACATAAACCGAGAACACAGCTTACGATGAGAATAAAGCTACATGTAACGGGATGATCGGAGTTTTATCATTTCCGTTTTTTTTAACATAAACTGGGGAAACGCAATTTTATATATTTCAAATACATCAGTATAATTGTAGAAATTTAGCCATATTGTTTTGACAGCCTTATCAATAACTGACATATCTGTGTGAAAAGGATTGGCCCATCAAAACATGTGACCAAACATGTCTCTACGACTCTATATATTTAAGTAATTCTTGTCAGCCAATAGCTGACTTCATAGGAGGCCGAGTGTTTTCAACTGCTGAACGTGTTCAGGGGGCAGAGGCGGGGGGCACCAATCAGATCCTGACATTTCCCCATCAACATCCTCAACAACGTACTCCTATTATAACAAAAATAGTCTTCACAATCAAGTTTAAAACCAGCATTGGCACATATAGCACAAGCAGTTGAACCAGGGACATGGGAATATCAGGATCAAGGATACAGATCTAAAACTGTTTACTGGCCCATTTTACATGAACATTGAGAATTGGAGGCAAAACGTGGCCCTGGTTACTTATTTTGAAGTTAAACAAACACAGCATAAAACAACACATGCTATTATTCCATGGTACACTTTTATTACATGATTTCATGCTTGAGAGTCCAGTCAGCATAACAAAAGGGGGGGGGGGTGATTTACTCTTATCACTCCCCTGATGAATGTCTGGTTAGGTATGGTGGTAAGAAATTATCTCGTTATGAGATGCAGAATGGTCAAAAAATAATTATCATAATTTCCCATAGCAATTTCGAGGTAACTCTTATAATAAAACTAGCAATGGCTATCGGCCAAAAAACCATAGATGGCTATTTGAAAAACCAACAGTAAGTCAAATGTTCAGGTTGACTTGGCCACTATGGTGCACCATTAGTTTATGCTTCATTGCACAGCACCAAATGGAAAAAAAGCCAAGAAGGTTAACTAATGTGATGTACCTTTGTTAGCATTCTTTTTGCAAGTATGTGGTAATGTCGCTGCCAAATTCGCTGTCCTACCATGGTAGCCACCAATACACTGTAAAATATTCCAATTATCGTAAAAAGTCCAAGAACAATCAGAGCCATTATAAACAG
>JANTPZ010093716.1:0-42020 GCA_025593235.1 Vachellia pachyceras | reverse complement strand
TCCCGATCCCGAATATCAAAATTCCCGATCCCGATTTTTCCCATCCCGAAAATTTTCGGGACGGGAAGTTCGGGATCGGGAATCGTTGGGCAGCCCTAGTTCTGATCGCAACTTCTTTTCAATTCATAATTAAGTGGCCAATCATTTATGCACGTAATTAATTAAATACGAGTGCATCATTGCCTGATGAGGGTATACTTGCATTATTAGCTTCGTTAGTCACAATTAATTGAAATAACAGTATTGAAGTTTCTTCGAAGACTTGACGCATATTAATTTAATTTTTTAATATTGAAGAATTGTTTGGGGTCCGGATTATTGAACATTAGTAAGCAGTAATGTAGGGATCATGTGTGTGTATATATTTCACCTTGTATAATTTTCTTAAACTATCAAAAAAATCCATCGTAAGATTTCTATTTAACGACAAAAAATATTAGTGACCCTCATTTTAGTGACGGAAAATGACCATTTAACGACAAAATTTCTATCGTTAAATAACTTTTTTTCTGATAGTGAAATTCCGGGAACGATGAGGCCAGAGTAGGAAGCACCAGCAATAAACAATGGAAGATGGAGATATTGTGGGTGTTCTATCAGCCACTGAAACATATTCATCTCGCTAACTTCATTAATCTTTTATACCAATTTTTAAACTTTGGTTACCTCTCTAAGATTAATATTCATGCTTATGATATAATTAAAATTACAAGTTATTATAATGGTACAAGGTGGTTTTCATCCAAAGATCACACTCCTCATGAAATCAAAAAAAGGAACATGCTGATTTTCATAATTTGACAGATATAAAATCACTTTTTACCAAACATTCAACGCTGTGCTTTCACGGTACCTCAACAACGCAACAGAAAAAGGCAGACAACTCATTTAATTTGCTTCCCGTTTTGGATACTTGCTTCTTCGGGTAATTATTTTTCCCCGTTCCTCTTATCTTATTGGCCTTTATCATGTTGCATATAGATAGAAAAGTTAATACTTATTTATCGATTTTGACCTTGTAATTAACGTTTAGTTGTGATTTTTGTATTTTTTTTGTCCCATCCAAAACTACAATTAATATGGGTAAAGGTGAAAATTAATTTCAGCCTAAGACAAATCTAATAAATTAACTGCAATTTATTGATTTCGATAAATTAATTGAAGAAACTCATATTGTGGTGGAAAGGGTAATATTTGGAATAAAAACTGCTTTTAGGAGATGCCCAGATAAGAACAAGAGGAAGTAATTCATAGTTTAAATATGAGTAGTTTTTTAAAATACCATTTTGAGATGAAATTAATGGCTTCCTCGACATATTTCATTAATTTTGATGAAGTGGTCAGACATATCATCCTATTTATAGAATTGAGAGAGAAGGGATTGTTAAAAAAAAAAACAGAAGGAAGTCATCCAATTTATAAGTTATATTACCGAGGCCGGTTTGGCAACAGCTTTTAAAATATAGGTTTGGTTTCAAAATCTAAGTTTTACCTCAAAGTCGAGGTTTTGTCTAAGCAAAAATTTTTTTTTTCAAAAGCTATTTTGGTTACAAAACCTCAATTTGAAATCTAGGTTTTCTCTTTTCTACTTTTTTTTCTTTTTCCCTTTTCCTACTTTTTCTCTTTTTCTTACTTTCCTCTTTTCTATTACTTTTTTGCCTCGGAATCTGTAAAAGCTAATAACTTCCCAAACATAAATCATTTTTCAAAACCTAGGTTTTGCTTCGGAATCCATAAATTTTTTTAGATGAATATACAATGTTAGTCTTTGTTTATTTCAATTGACTTGTATTTTTAGACTGGAATGAGTAAGAGCTTGTTTGGATGTAAGGTTGAAAATAGCTTTTACAGATTCCGATGTAAAACCTAGGTTTTGGAGAATAGATTTTGAAAAATAACTTTTACAGATTTCGAGGAAAAACCTAGGTTTTAAAAAGTGATTTATGTTTGGAAAATTATTAACTTTTATGGATTCCGAGGCAAAAAGTGGGTAGGAAAGAGTAGGAAACAGGAAAAAGTAGGAAGAGAAAAACCTAGGTTTCAAACTGAGGTTTTGTAACCAAAATGTCTTTTGGGGAAAAAAATTTTTTTGGACAAAACCTCAATTTTAAAATAAAACCTAGATTTTAAAATCAAACCTAAATTTTAAATTGGGTTGCCAATCAAGCCATTAAATCTAACTCAATATAACACTATAACACTACTGATTAACTTCTATTTTTTATTATTTATTTCAAAATTTTAAGATTAACTAAAGACAGGTGGCAGTGGGAGAGCCCCAGGGTTATAGACATGCACATGCCTCTCCCTGACTTGACTCCGCGGTCCTCTGCGTCCTTCATCTCTGGGTAATGAGGAACTAAGAAGAATGAAGTTTTATTCCTCTCAATGCCTGGTTTTCACTCTTGTAATCGTAACAGTGACTCTCACAGGATGGTTCCGAGAAGTCAGTGGCTCCGATTTCAGCATCACCGAAGCCACCATCGATGACATCCAAGAGGCTTTTGCAGACAACAAGCTCACCTCCACACAGCTCGTTGCCTCTTACTTGGAGGCCATTGCGAGCTTCAATCCCATATTTCGCAGCGTACTGGAGGTGAATCCTGACGCCATAGCTCAAGCGGAGGAGGCCGATCGGCAGAGGAGGGATCCAGTGAGGGAGTCCTCACTGGGACCGCTCCATGGCATCCCGGTGCTGCTCAAAGACAGCATCGCCACCGACGACAAGCTCAACACCAGCGCCGGGTCCTTCGCCTTGCTGGGCTCCAAGGTCCCACGTGACGCCCACGTGGTGGAGAAACTCCGGCGAGCCGGCGCCGTCATACTTGGCAAAGCTTCTATGTCGGAGTGGTACGCCACACGCTCCCCTCTTGCGCCTCCTAATTGGTGCGCCAGAGGTGGATATGCCCAGGTCTCTTCTCTCTTTCCTTCTGTATTTGTTGGAATTAATAGCGTTCACATACGTGATTGACAAATATTCTTAGATCTACCACACATATGAAATTGAAGCCTCTTTGTGTAGAATCCTTATGTAGAATCTGGGGATACATGCGGGTCAAGTGTTGGATCAGCCGTATCAGTGGCTGCTAACATGGTTTCTGTTTCTCTGGGCACTGAAACCGACGGCTCAATCATCTGCCCCGCCGATCACAACTCCGTCGTCGGCATCAAGCCCACCGTCGGTTTGACGAGCAGGGCCGGCGTCATCCCAGTTTCACCTCGTCAAGATTCTATTGGGTAATCTTCTCCTTGTTGATAGTTAGTCCAAGCTTTGCACAGCATTAAGTGTTTCGTTCTTGGCTGGCTTTTACTGACAGTTTGAATATGATGATAGGCCAATATGCAGAACAGTGTCAGATGCAGTTCATATGCTTGATGTGATTGTTGGGTTCGACCCCAGAGATGAAGCAACACATTCTGCAGCTAAGTATATACCTGAAGGTGGCTACAAGCAGTTTCTCAGAAAGGAAGGACTCAAAGGGAAGAGATTGGGTGTTGTGAGGAATCCATTTTCCAATCCCTACAAGAATGGATCTCTTGCCATTTCTGTCTTTGAACATCACCTCAACACCATGAGGTAGTAACACAATCAATTCTTGTTCATTCATATGTTATGAGCTTCGTATTAATTCATAGCCTTGATTTTTACTATGTTATGAACATTGAATTGTATCATTTGTGGGAATTGAAGGGAAAGGGGTGCGACTGTGGTGGATAATTTAGAAATACCCAATATCAGCATCATTCAAAATTCTTTCGAGAGTGGTGAATCAGTAGCTGTGTTAGCGGAATTCAAGTTGTCCATCAACAAATATCTGAAGGACCTCATATCCTCTCCCGTCAGGTCCCTGGCTGATATTATTCAGTTCAACATCGATCATCCTGTTCTGGTAAATAAGCGCATCATATATCATCACTAGAGAATAAAACTATCCTGGGTTTCTCTGTTAGTATTACTCTGTCTGATTTAGTAGTAAACTTGTAGGAGAAAACAAGAGAGTACGGGCAAGAAGGGTTCATGGCATCAGAGAAGACAAGTGGGTTTGGAGAGGAAGAGATGGAGGCAGTGAAGAGGTTGGGAGAGTTATCAAAGGAAGGATTTGAGAAGATAATGAAGGAGAATGAATTGGATGGGTTGGTAACTTTAGGATCAGATGCTCATAAAATTCTGGCAATAGGAGGCCATCCAGGAATCACAGTGCCAGGTGGGTATGACCAATATGGAATGCCCTTTGGGATCTTTTTTGGAGGCTTGAAGGGAACTGAACCAAAACTCATTGAGATTGCTTTCGACTTTGAGCAATCCACTAAGGCAAGGAAGCCTCCTCCCTCTTCACTACTTGCCTCCCTCTGATCCACTGATTTGAGGAGCCTTTGAGAGTGATGTATGTTTTGTTAGTCTAGTTATTGCATGTCAAAAAAAAAAAAAATAAAGAGATATTGAAAAGAGCTAGTGCGATGCAATATTTTGAAGCCTAGATTTCTTACTAATTAAGCCAATTGCTCTTAGATTTGTGTTTTATCTTATGCTTGACGGTTGATCGTATTGCAGACTTTGTTTTCTCAGTTCGGTTTTTCATGCTATTCAGTTAGGTCGTATGTTTTTGGGAATTTTAATTAAACTTAGGCGAGGGAAATTAAAAATAAGCTGGATTTTTGTTTTATTTATAAGTCACATATCTATCTCGACTTGTATAAAAGTAGTTATCTACCGTGTTCCCAAACGAGTCTTTCGTCAGCGAGTGATATTGAATCAAATTTGGTCCACATGGTTGAGTTCTGAAGCATGGGATTGATGAAATTCGGTTCCATATTGTTGAATTTGGAAGCACCATATTTAATCTGTGTATCGCCAATTGGGTGTGGGAACTGGGAAGGAGTGTTGCTTTGTTGTTATGTTACTTAATGGTCAATGTCAATGCCACCTTCACAAGAATTAATTTTTTATCATCCCATTCAGTTTTATTATTACTATACTGATACGTACAACAACAACTGTAATAAAATTAGTAGCATTACTCGTGCATTGAAAAAAAAAAACCATATGCGGAAAAAAGAGAGAGAAAAGCATAGTATTCATTGCAAAAAAATTAAGGGTAAAGATGAGAAGTGATACGGATGTAATACTACCCGACCGAAGGAAGTATGTTAATTTTGATATTATTTATAGAGTAGTGGTGGAATGAATTTTTTAATTTTATTTATAAATCACTTTATTAAATTTTTTAAGTGAATGTACAATTTTACATTCATTTTTTGTTGAGTTTGCTCTCTTGATATAACATATGGCCAGCCTGGGTCATGGGTTGCAATATTGCAACCCATTGGGGTGTGCTCAATGTTGCGGATTGATATGCATTATCAACTCACATTGTTAGATTTTTACATGTAATATCAAATTCAAAAATCATCTCTAGTCTTTGATATAAAATTCATTTTGCAAAGGTAAGAAGATTTTGATTGACAAAAACAAATTTAGTAAAAAATTTACCCTAAGAAAGATTTCAAAGGCTTTTTAAATGAAAAGATTTATAATCCATAAAAAATGAAAGGATTTATCTTTTTTCGCTGCGTGAACAATTTTATAAACTTGGAAAGGCTAGTGGCCAAACTTCACGTTCTTTTTCGAAGAAGAGGGCAATGTGTCTACAATCAATCCAAAGTCAAGCGTGTTTTTATTGTTCACTAAAAGTGTTCATGGGAATATGACAAAGTATGCAAAGATAAAATAGTTAAGACTTTTAACTTTTCTTCAGAAAAACCTCAATTTGAGAAGATTCAATATAAGGAGAGGAAAGTGATTAGGGAAATAAATTCCCCTCTTAACTTTCAAATCAAAAGGAGAGGGGCGACTCATTTTCCATTCCCTACCATCCGTTCCCCCATAAACTAAACGCAACTTGGTTACTCAAGATGTCGCAGCTGCAAAAGCTTGAGTCCGCAAAGGATTCAACCACATCTTCAAACTCAAATCACAATCAAGCATGAGAACGAAGAGGCATTCTTCTCCATATCTGGGCTTCACTGTTGTACTGGTCCCGACATGTTTAGTCAAAGACATCAACGGCTCTAATTTCAGGATCAGCGAAGCCACCATAGATGACATCCAGAGGGCTTTCGCAGACAGCAAGCTCACCTCCTCGCAGCTGGTTGACTTTTACTTGGAGAGGATCAGAAGCCTCAATCACATACTTCGCAGCGTACTGCAGGTGAATCCTGACGCCAGGTCCCAAGCGGAGGAGGCCGATCGGGAGAGGAGGGATCCAGTGTGTGCGTCCTCACTGGGACCGCTCCATGGGATACCGGTGCTGCTCAAGGACACTATCAACACCGAGGACAAGCTCAACACCAGCGCCAGGTCCTTCGCGTTGCTAGGCTCGAAGGTTCCACGTGACGCGCATGTTGTGGAGAAACTCCGGCGAGCCGGTGCCATCATACTCGGCAAAGCTTCTCTGACAGAGTGGTACGGCACTCGCTCCACCATTATGCCTTTTAATTGGTGCGCCAGAGGTGGATATGCCCTGGTCTCTTCTCCTTCCTTTTCCCTTTTTCCTCTTTATTCATTTTAACTGGTAATGTTCACAGATTTAATTCATAAATATGATTCTGTGTGTAGAATCCTTATGTAGAATCGGGGGATGCATGTGGGTCAAATTTTGGGTCTGCCATATCAGTGGCTGCCAACATGGTTTCTGTTTCTTTGGGTACTGAAACCGCGATGGGTCCATCATATGCCCCGCCGATCACAACTCCGTAGTCGGCATCAAACCCACTGTGGGTCTGACGAGCAGGGCCGGCGTTATCCCAATCTCACCTCGTCAAGATTCTGTTGGGTAATCTTCTCCTTCTTGCTAGGTACTCCAAACTTTGCTCAGCTAAGTGTTTCTGATGACTTTGACTGAGTTTGAATACAATGATAGGCCAATATGCAGAACAGTGTCAGATGCTGTTCATATGCCTGATGTGATTGTTGGGTTCGATCCCAAAGATGAAGCAACACATTCTGCAGCTAACTATATACCTGAAGGTGGCTACAAGCCGTTTCTCAGAAAGGAAGGACTCAAAGGAAAGAGACTGGGTGTTGTCAGGAATCCGTTTTCAGATCCCTATAAGAATGGATCTCTTGCCATTTCTGTCTTTGAACATCATCTCAACACCATGAGGTAAATAACGACACAATGAATCTGTTCTACTTCATTAATTCATCTGTGAAGTTGCATTTGCAAGCTTCATATGTGTGTGTGTGTGAATGTTATATTACAATGTGTGGTGCTGCATGGATTGAAGGGCAAGGGGTGCGACAGTAGTGGATGATTTAGAGATACCTAATATCAGCATCGTTCAGGATGCTCTTCAAAATGGAGAAACTATAGCCATCGCAGCTGAACTCAAATTGTCCTTCAACAACTACCTGAAGAAACTTATTTTCTCCCCCGTGAAATCTCTAGCAGATATTATTCAGTTCAATATGGATCACACAGATTCGGTAATCATCAGACATACATGTATCTCTCTCTATATATATAGATGTAAATATGTATTGAGCTCTATTTGGAAGAGTTCGGGCAGGATTTGTTCATTGGATCAGAAAAGACTAATGGGATTGGTGAAGAAGAGAAGGAGGCTATAAAGAAGATGGAAGAGTTATCAGAAGAAGGGTTTGAGAAGGTAATGAAGGAGAATGCATTGGATGGGTTGGTGACATTAGGATCTGATGCAGCCACAATGCTAGCGATTGGAGGGTACCCAGGAATCACAGTGCCAGGTGTGTATGAAGAATCTGGAATGCCCTTTGGAATCTGTTTTGGAGGCTTGAAAGGATCTGAACCGAAACTCATTCAGATTGCTTTTGACTTTGAGCAATCCATTAAGGCTAGGAAACCTCCTCCTCTTTACAATAGTGTTGTTTGAATTATGATCATCAAAGCCCTCCATCCCGCGTTATTTTGGTGAGAAATAAACACATGTATTAGTTGTTGAGACTAAAAATTACTTCTATATTTTGAGATATTCTCGTACCGTGTAATACTGTAGTTGAAGGATTTTGGATGTTATTGCTCTATATATGTTACAAGTAACTAATTGGCTGATAATATGCCATGTTATTTTAAACACAAACACTTGCTTTCAATGATCATCTCGTCTTAAATCAAATATTAGCCACATGTCATCCTGGTGTCCGCTGCATTTTAACACTAAAAAATGCTACCGGTCCTTAATGTAAAAATTTTCCAATTTAAAAGGATTAAAAATGTTAAATAAATTACTTAATTATATTATATATTATAGATATTTCTAAAATATTTACGTATAGCATTAGATTATACATCAATTGATGAGCAACACATTAACTTGGAACAAAATGATAAATATAATTAATTTATAATGATTTATTTAAGTTTTTTAATCTTCTCAAATTAATCGATTGGATATTATATTAATAATTGAAAGTAATATTAAACTTTTCATAAACGTTTAAGATATATAAATTAGTTAAATGGATCATGGGTAGCATAGAAGTACTATTATTAATAAGACTTCATGACTAGCTATAAAGGTTTGACAATAATTTGTAAAGGTAAAATGAGAAAAATTATAAGGTAAATTCATAAAATGTAATCAATACTTTGTCGTTAATTAATTAGTAAGAATTAGTTTTCATCTGAAAGTATGTAAGAATTAATTAAAATAAACTTATAATAAGCATGGTATAATCATGCATAATTCAATGAATTAACAAGTATTTTGAATGAAATTCACTTTTCAATTAAAAAAAAACCGACACGGGCAAATTAAAAACGATGAACCTGTTTGTACCTATAGGACATCCGAAAGAATTGGACCGATACATGGGGCTTGTTTAAAATAACGTTTTCAAAAGTCAAACGCACTTTTTTTTTTATTAAAGGTATTTTTCCACTTTTTCAAAAGTTAACCGCTTTTATGAATTTTTATCCTGAAACTATTTCTTAAAAAAATCAATCCAAACACACCCTAATACCCTTAATACAGAGTAAAATAAAAAGAAGAAACTCGGTTTGTCGACAACCAAAAAAGAACCAAATAAATAAATAAATAAAACTTGTAATGGTAAATTGAAATGGGAAACGTCAACGGGTGAGATACGCTATTAACGTTATGCACCAATCCCACCGGCACACCCCTTCCACTCTTGTTTCTTGGTCTCCCATTATTATCATCATTGCCACTTCATTTTTTATTCATAATCATTCAATCAGGAGCCTGGGATAAGTTCTGCAAGTTCTTGTAAATTCATTCTTAAGTTCAGTTAATCATACTTAATATCGTTGAAAACAAACTTTGCATATCTCCCGATACCATTTCACTGAAAAAAAATAGCATTAGAACTTAGAAGAGTATGTTTTTCTTGTATACTACTGTAATCTGTTTTTGACACTGAAAGGAAAATTTAAGATTCAATGAATCAAAACGTTTGTACTTGCAGTTTCTTTGAAACAGGAGAAAAACTTGCCAGGCCAGAAAAACGAAATCTGGAGAACAACTTCGAGGCTATAATACTATTATCATACGTTAGCGCAGTCTAACTCCAAATTACGGAAACTGCTTTTGATTGGCTAAACTGTATAGAAACAACCTGTCTTCACAGCGTTGGGAAGCGCATTGAAATTGACACGAGCGAGAGAGAGAGAGACGATGAATCAGAAGTTGAGAAGGCATGATTAGCCAACGGATCTCTTGCCGAGGAGATCGGCGGCCTTCAGCGTCTTATCTATGAGCTTTCGAGCTTTCCGGCTCCGGATCTCCACCTTCACGCTAGCGCTCTTATCCATTTTGACGTACGGCTTCTTCGATTTCTTCAATGACCGGACCTTCGACTTTATGCTTTCCACCAGATTCTCCAACTGGTTCGCCATCTTCTTCTTCGAATTTATGGTTCTCTCTGCTATCGATTTCTGAACCCTCTCTCACAAGTCACAACCCCAGCATTCCTTTTTTTCCCCTCTTTCGATTCCTATGCCCACTGCGATCGACGTCGCTTTCTGGATTTTTCCGTTAATCGGTTTTGGCCAGGACTGCCCAGGAGTTCAGGTGGCTCGGGGCGGTACTGAACCAGAGGCGCTCATTTTATTCATGCATCTCTTAAAAAAAAAAGGCTTGGTTCTGTACTTAATCACGAACTTTGCCATCACCGTTTTCCCTGTTGTTTCTCACTGCCCTGAGTCACTTGCCGTAAATTGAACAGGGGAAAGAAGGGCAGTTCTGTATTTAACAGGCGAAAAAAAAAGGAAAGGAAACATGACACGTATGTATCTGTATTTATTTTTTTTGGTGAACGTATATATATATATATATATGTATGTATTAAACAGGACTTGGAAGATGGTTGAATCTGAAATAGATTTGGTGTGTCAAAAAATGTTGACTTTGTAGGCAAGTAACAATGGCTGTCACATGCACACATGGAATTAAAAACTAACCCGGCAGTGTTCTTCTGGTGGAATACTCTCCCAACAACCACCAACTCCTTTTCCTTATTTGATTGCTCTAATCGTCAATATTCCAATAAATTAAATCAATCTTTCTTACGCTCAAAAATAAATAAATTAAATCGCTCGCAACAAAATTAGAAGAAAAAAAAAAGATTCCAAACACAACTCTTCAGCATCTTATTCATTGATCCACATTCATGCATAATCAACATATAATAATACTCGTTGGCAAAAAAAAACATATAATGATACTCAAAATTCAAAGGGCATTTTTGTGATTTGAACTTTATTGTATGATCCATAATGTTTCAGGGCAAACATAAAAGACTCACTAAGTCTTCAGAATCCCCGTTAGATTTTGATTAAAGGCTCGTTTGAAAATCTTATTGAGAATAACATTTATGGATTTCGAGGAAAATTTAAGTTTTGAAAAATAGATTTTGAAAAATAACTTTTACAGATTTTGAGTCAAAACCTAGATTTTGAAAAGGTAATTGTGTTATGGAAGTTTTGACTTTTACATATTCCTAAGTAAAAAGTATGTAAGAAAGATGAAAGAGAAAGAAAGAAAAAGTAGAAAATAGAAAATTTATTAGAAGAGAGAGTGTAATTTGACAAGAAAATAACTTTTTTAAAACTTAGGTTTCAAACCGAGATTTTGTATCCAAAATAGTTTTTCCGAAAAATATGAGTATTTGGATAAAACTTAACTTTTAAAATCAAACCTAGATTTTGGATAATGAGACCAAGCGAGCTCTAATTCAGATTGATTGGGGCGGGTTGGATAATATGATTAGGGCGACTGATTTGCTTATACTACGGTATGAATAAACTTGATCAAAACTCGTTAATGTCAGGTTTTTCAAATCGAAATATAATTATACAGAGCAATTTTTTTCGAAGATATATATCATTAACTGTGCACTGCTCAGATGTGAAAAAAAAAACATTTATTAATTGTTAATTTTCTCTAGTAAACAGTGTGATAATCAACCGTTGATTTATTCCGCAGAACACATGACAACAAATGGCTTAAAAATTAAAATACAATTTAGTGAGATACAATGAGTAAAAGAGTGGCATCAGTTCTTGAGCATGCTAATGTGAGTCGTCTTTATTAATTAGCACTACAGTTAAGAAAAGATGGAGCTCTGTTCATCACTAATCTCGCTTGAAACTATTAGGTACTACTTATTATTAATGATAAGCTGTTGGCAGGGACACGAAAAATCTGTCCATCTTAATAATTAGCCAGTTTTTTAATTATTAAAATATTTATTTTCAATTTATTAGAGAATACAAATATACATATTTACACTCCATCCAAATCCAATCATAAATATAAAAGTTAATTAGGAGTTGATTCAATCCTAAAGCACATGAGAATTTTAATTCCTTGTCAGTGTTGATTTCTATAATGGCTATCACCATCCAGTAGTTACAGTTAGTTCAAGGGATTGATTAAAATGGTACTCCGATTTTTTTACATTTAATGGAAGGAAAACGTTCTGTTTAATACTTAGGGAACAACACTTTTTAGTCTTGAGAAAATAGTTTAAGGGTAAAAGATGCTCTTTAACCCCTCAATAATTTGCATGGCATATCAGATGTATGTGTAAATCGTAAGTGATGTTTAAAATCGAATTAATGTTGAATATTAAACTGTTAAATTTTATTTGATTTCTACGTCATTGACTACAACTTAATAATGCTTCATAAAGAAACTTTCCCCAGTAAACACCATCCTTACATGTTGCCTAAAAGTCTAACCACAAACAAACACATTTCAGTTCAGGGACCCCTAACCCCACAATAATATTCTCAGTTTCTGACATATTAATTGTGCATAGGCAAACATTTTCTTCATAGAAAATAAACGAAGCTTGAATTCAAACTCAATTTTTTAAGATTATAAATTATATTAGGAGAATCAACCAAAAACAATCTTTTAAATGAGCTAAATCAAATAAAACTCTTACAATAGCTTAAATCCTGACATTCTAATGAGCCCTTATAGGTCAACTAATCAAAACTTTTTTATTTAACTATTGAAAAAAGTGTAAGAAAAAAAAAAGCTAAGAATTTAGAGAACTGGCTTTCTTTTTAATTTTTAAAGTTAAAAAAATCTTAATGAATTCCAAATCTGTAGTAGAAAAATATCCGTTATATCAACATGTGTAGCCACTTAAACATAAGGTCTTGTCAAAATCCATGTGAATGCAAAAAGCACCTGGGAAAAGTTAAATGAGCTTGATAATCATCAAATATGAAAACAATATTTTAAGATCCACGTACAAGAGGCATATCCTATCTTCATCATAAATTTCAGTTCAGTCACCCATATAAGAGAACAAACATGAAGGAGGCAAATACAAGACATCCCATGTGATAACTGTAATCTAAGAAGAACAAAGCACATGAAGCTGAAGAGTACACATAACTTGGCTTCACAATACAGGTCTCCGGCAGAACATGGGCAATGATTGATCGACTTGATCTTGCTCGTAGCCATCAAAAGAGGGTTCCCAGAAGAGAGAGCTATAATTCAGGTCACAGCATCATGCCAGGAGATCAACTTCAGCAAATATTAAAACCTGAAAGATAACACATCTTGAGATCCAGGGTACCCCACAATCAGCAATCTTGTGTGGCTATAAAGTAACAAGGACGCTATCCATTTTTCAAAACCTGAGGGCCATCGGAACAAGGGCAAAACAAGAAAACAGTAGATGCCATAAATTTCATCATTCAAATGAGAATTGCCTCAGATGATAACTGGGTCTGACGTAGACATGTTTTCTTTAACCATTATTTCACTTCAAGACTAATGTTCAAATATAATGGGTTTGTTTGGATAGTCCGTTGGGAGAACGGACACAGATTCCGAGGTAAACATGTGAGAGGAATTTTGTCTTGGTAAGCGCAGGAATGGCTTTTGGGGAGGCCAACAAGCCCAATATCGGCAATACTTTTCAACAGAACTTGTGATTAACATAATTTAATGTTTTTACATTATTTTTATCCAATAACTTCTGCTTTTCAGGCTTCCATGTTACTGGGATAACAATTGGCAAGGTTGACAGCAAAAGTGATATAATTCTTTTTGCAATGGGTGTTCAAATTACTTATGTCCTGTATGATTACAAGAGAAAGCTATTTTTTTTCCTTTGGCACAAAAATTGAGATATAAAATATCCACTATACCCATGTTAATATAGCTTAACAGTAACTATATTTTTCTAACATTTCGCTTATTGAGGAACACAAGACATTTCTCATTTACAAAAGTTATATATTTCATTCCCTTCCAGTTTGCAAATTGCAATCAAATTGATGGGGGTTCCGCATTGAAGAGTCCTAGTTTAATTCAGTCCCAACTACTCCATAATTTTATCTTGAACCAACAAGAGCACTCGAATGAAATAATTAAACATATCCAAGGGAAAATCATAGCTGCATGTTTTTGCATCTAGAAAATAAATGCACGAAGTACCTGTGGTGATGAGTCAAAAGAAAGAATTTCGCTGAGAGTCAGACCACAACATGACAGTCGCCAAAAGTGCTATTGTTGCGGTTTCAACCCGTAGTCGATGTGGCCCCAGACCAACAGCAGTAGCACCCGCCTCTATCATCATATTGACCTCCTTCTCTGTGAAGTCTACAATACTCCATAGCAAAAACAAGCAAAAATCAATTTCATTTAATTTTTCCCTCTCTAGCTGATAATAGATCATAGGTATCACAGATTCACATTTTAGTCTGGTGAACAGAAGCCCTCAAAGCTTAAGCCAAGCTAAGCCAAGGCACAGGCCCCAGGTTGAATTTCATCCCATAAAAACTATTGGTATTGTTTCAGATTATCTTAACATTTGTAATATAAAGACGGAGTAAAAATTTACCAAATAAGTATGAAACCAATCAGATGTACTGAACATTAGACCAACTAACCTCCTTCTGGTCCGATTATGATCAAGCCACTTGTTTCCTGTGATGAAGTCGTCAATACGCCAAGAACAGGAGCTGCCTTGGCAGCTGCAAGGAGAGAAAGCTTGGAATGGGCAATCTAACAGACAACAAATAGGTTGATCAAGTTACTGAGAGAGTAGAAAATGAGCTCACACGCCATTAGATTCTTTGGCGTAAAAGTCTATATGAGCCACAGACTACAAACAACACAAAGGAATTGATTCCGTTATTTAATGACTGGAATACCCAAATAAAGGGCAAGTAGAGTATGGGACAATGTTGATATCCACTATCTATAATTCCACTGGTAATACGATGGAGGTTACATAAAAGTGGTTCAAATTCTTCTCAAAGAGCTTGAGAAAATGAAAGTCCTTGGCATTTTAGGGGGAAAAAGCCGAACTCACAAGATGCAAAAGGTCATCAATCTTTATTGAAGGTTTCAGGACCATTTCATGCAGCCTTTGACCTGCACAAAAAGGTGAGAATGCAAGTAAAAATATTCCACAAATCAAATGAACCCTCATTAGACTGACTGTTCCCTCCAAAGCTGGAATAAGGATTGCAATTAACATGGAATGCGAGAACAAAAGAATGAACGTGTTAGAAACTTCATTCAATTCTTTTCTCTACACAAAACTCTCTCCAACCAAATGAAAACAAAAATAGAGTGAATTACTAATAGAAGTAAAATGAGTATTAATCTCAGATAACATGTAGTTACATTGTTTAGATGCTGCTAAAATGACACGTTCCAATCTGTCTGCCCGATTTTCTGATATTGATGGACAACGTTCAGTCAAGAGAGGAGTCACACTACTGGCTCCAAGTTCCTGTGGTAGTTAAACACATGAATAAAATAAAACACCATGGCACAAAGAAATTCTAAATCTAACCAAATAACATCTCAATATGACACCGAAACGTACAGTACACTTCTCTACAAGCCAGTCAGCCCGACCACCTTTCAGAGTACCTAAATATGGGTTGGATCCCACAAGGTGAGAAAACGGATTGAAAAATGCAAGCCTTCGAAATGGTGTCCCAAGTGTATAACTGGTCCGGTTAAAAACAACAAGAACTTACCAAAGCCTGCAAACACATGCCATTGAGGGTTTTGCGGAGGTATTAACTTTGGATCGATCAAAGCTACAAAATCAAGTCCTGTACGACCAATGTTCTGTATGCACCCTTCTACTAAACCTCCTTTCCCATTAAAGAGCTCTACCCTTGCACAGCATGATATTGACCATCAAGAAAGTTTTCTCCAGATCACATACAAGTGCTAGAAATAAGCATTAATGCACAACACCACATGTAAAAAGATAAGAAAGAACTGTCTCTCCACTTTTTTCATTGAAATCCACAGCCAAAGCAAAAACTCCCTCTCAGCCTTCCCTTTCCATGATTTACAGAAACAGTTTCTTAGCTGATTTTAACCCAATTCATTGGATGTTTTTTTGCTCAAAATTTTGACATACATGTCATATCATTTAGCTTTATAGAACTAAACCATATTTCAGTGTCAAGACTTCTTGGCATAAATCATGCCATCCTGCCATTCATAAATGACGATCATTAAAAATTACCTATCATTTGCGCTTAATCTCAAAACTTTCGTCATGTGCCAGAATTCATCACCTTGTACACGCACAATATTACCCTGAATTATTGGAAAGTAGAAACAAATAAATCATTAGATTTAATAACAAAACTTCCCATACCCCACAAAAGAAAATCTTAGACGCTAAAAATTAAACTTTTTCATCTGAAATGAAATATTAGACACTAAAAAATAGTGACCCATGAGTACTGGATAATAAGAAAATCCTACTAAGTTACTAAAATGCAGGATTAGAATCCTCTCAGTGAACGCCGCCACACACTAAAACGAATCTAAGTTTTGGACAAGATGACCCCCGAGTGTTCAAGAGAACCAATCAGTTACATGAGCAGAGTGAAAGTAGCAAGAACAGATATGTAAGACAAAATGCAACGCAATTCATTAAGGAGGAGAAATTGCCTTGGAAGGAGGAAGAACTTCGGAGTAGAAACGCGGGAGGCCGCCACGTGACTGGTCCCCATAATCAGATGATGATGAGAATGCTCGGACGTTTAAGGTTCTGAGCCAAGAGCTATCTAAAACTTCTGCAAAACGAAGCCTTGCGCATGGTGGGATTTGCATTTGGAGTAATTTCACCTTTGAAGGGAAAGGACGCAGAACGGGTTTAATTAACATACATGCCGAGAAGTTAAATTTCCATTTGACCGTAGACATTTGGAGGTTTGAGCTAAGTCTGATGTGCCCTATTCGGCTATTCCACAGCCTTATGGCTTGAGGGGGAAATCTCATCTTCTCTTGCAATTTTTGACTGCCTTCTATAAAATTCACAAATGCTTTGGAATTTGGAGTTACTTCAAGGGGGAAAATTTTAAAATTATCTCACCACCTTTTGAGTTTTAATAAGTTTTTTGAAAGCACGTCATCTTGTTACAATCGAGAAAACGGGATTAAATTAGGTATTACAAAATTTTTATCGTTGCAAGATCAAATACAGGGATAAAACAGGCAAGGATGAAGATGAGCATGTCGATAATGATTAAGAAAAAGCATAACACGTATCAATTTATTCGTTCTTTCTTTTTTTTATCCATAACCAAAAAGTAACCCAACATATTATAGGTTCATGGTTCAAGCGAAAGACCAAACAGGGCTGGCGTGGCGGCCCAATAAGGTAGACCTTCAACCCAAACCTAACCAAACATTGGGCCATCAGCAGAGCCCACAGCGTTCTTGATATTAAACGACTTCTCTGAATCTGATTTGGTCATCATGGATCAGTGATCAGTTTACTAATTACTAACGGATCCAGGAAAGTAACAATTCTCACGTTGGATCGAGTGGAAAACAGTTGATTCTAGTTTAAATAAGGTCGAGTTCGAAATACCTTGCCACCTAAACCTTGCCACCTTTTCTAGATGAGCCAAGCGGGTCGAATTCTCAGGGCAAAGACCGAGCGGGAAAAAAAAAGATGTTCTTGAATAACATTTTCTTCCAAAACCCAGAAGAAACTGCAAAGTAGACCAAACTGGAGATCAATGAGGAGACATATTTACAAACACATCCAACAAGCAATTTAATCCCCACAAACCAAACAAAAAATTCCTCTGATGACCTGATCCCTCTTTCCCATTTTACGTTTACATTTCTGTAACACCAAGCAAAAGTCTAAGCTACGCAGATCAAAGAGGAAAATCTACAAACACCTATCGCGCCATTTCACCGACAACCTTGATTATCCTCCTTCTTCAGCGTCCCCTTCTTCCTCACCGTCCTCTCCTTCTTGACCGTACCCTTCATAGCCACCTCCCAAATCACATATTCTTTTCCAGATATCCTCCGAAACCGGAACAACAGAGAGCCGAGGCTGCTTGAACAGTGCAAAGTCCTTCAACCCTCGCTCCCCTTTCATCTCCTTCAAGTCCACCGGCTTCTTCATTTCCCCAACCGCCTTCACGTCCACGGCGTCTTCACCCTCCGCGTACTACTCACGCGTGACGGTGACAACACCGACGATGCGGCGGGCCTTTGCGCCGGAGTGATAGAAGAAGCAGAGATCGTGGAGGGACATGGACTTGAGGTATTTCTGGGCTTGTTTGTTCTTGACGCCGTCCCATTTGGTAATGCCTCCATTGGAGGCTTGGTCCTCCCATGACCACTCGGATGGCTCGGTCTTCAAAAGGAAGTACTGCTTCGATTTCCCCATTATGATTTTTCAGTTTCTCTCTCGAATTTCGATTCCAGATGAACATGGAACTGAAAAGCCATTCATTTATGGCGCCAAAGAACATATTTTGGCGCCAACAACGCTTGTTTATCTCTCAGCCCATGATCGACCCATCGCAGCTCCAAACAGGCCTAAGATGAATTTGGGCTTTTCTTTTTCAATAACCCTTTTTGGGCCTGAATTTCTCCAGACAATCCAATATGAAAAATAGGACCCATTTTATGTATAGACAAGCACCCTTGCAAAACGTGGTATTACAAGGGCAAAAGTAATCTCAAAAACCTTGGATCATTTACCCCAAAAAAAAATGGATCAATATGCGGAGAAACACTCAAAGTATCACTTCATCTTCTCAATGGAATTATTTCAATTATCCTTTTTATGTATATAACCTATATAATATATATAATTCACTATGGAAGATGGACGACGACGGAACAGGTGAGAACGGGGGAGGAAACAGCAGCGGTGGTTAAGGAAGGCTGGGGAGAAATTAATGTAAAGTGGAGAAGACAAAGAGGAGATAATGGCAAGGAGTAAGAAGAAGAACACTACTGATAAATGGAGACAAAAACACTAGCATGGGGAAATGGTGTGAGGAGGTCATCATAACAAATAATATTGAAGATGAAGGGAAAGCACTAATAGCGGCCATTTGTTGGGGAGTATGGAAGGGCAGATGTGATTGGGTATTCAATGGAACATGAGTGGATGCAAAGAAGGTAATTGACGTGTCCTCTATACTGGTGAAGGAAGTTTGGAGTGCCAAGACTGAGTCACCTAGGACAAGGATGCTGGAGGAACAATGGAAGAATAAACATGAAACTAGATTAGGAGGCTCCAGTGATGAGAATAGTGAAGATTAATACAGATGGTACCTTCCTAAAGCAAATGAACTCTGCATGGGTAGGAGTGGTGTGCAAAGATAGTATGAGAACTTTTTTTTGGGGGGGGGGGCAGCTGAGGCTCACACGGCTTTTGAAGCTGAATGTCTAGCAATGAGGGAGGCTTTATTATGCTGCAGAAGTTTCCATGGGGTGAAACATTGTATAGAGTTGACCATGAAGAGCTTTTCAAACGGGTGAATGCAAGATCTTTGGCAGGGGTAGAGTGGCAAAGTGCTCTCATAGTGAGAGAAATTCTCCTAATGATTGAAGATGAGTCAGGTGTGGAATTTTTCTTGGTTGCTCGACAAGGGAATAATGTTGTTGATCTGTTAGCAGCTATTGGAAGTACAGAGATGGAGCCCGATGGGTGGCTGAATACAGCACCAACCCTCTTAGCTGAAGTATTATTGGCTGACTCATCTGGAGGTGGAGGAAAGCATGACGAGAACTTAGCAAGGAATAATTGGCGAGAAGGCATTGGTTAACTGACGTTAGACTCAGGAAAGCTTCTATGGTTTTTTGTTTGAGGAAGTTTTCTCTTGTTCTTAACGTAAGTTGGTGGGTTAGACTGTATTTTGAGTGATTTTATTGTGAGTTGTGTTAGGTTGTAATCTAAGATTTGTTTGAGTATTTCTTTGATTTCGACTATTAGTGTGTGTATTGAATTGTTTTGGTGATTAATAAAATTAACTCTTTTTTAATTAAAAAATATATTTGTGGTACCCAGAACAAAAAATAATTGAAATATTTTTATTAGAAAGAGTACAAATGACGTAATACTATAAAAATATATAAATATTTCTCCATCATATGTTACTTACAATTTGAAAAACAAACTACATTTTTTATTGTTATTCATGAATGGTAAAAATTATTAAAAAATTTATATTTCTATATTAGAGCTCATTATTTCACCAATTGTGAGTAAGATGATTTTTCTCCCATGATAAATTTAGCAAATAGCAATAAAAATGAGTTGCACGGAGACGTATATAAAAGTTTATAGTTAGGTGAAATTAAAATCATATATATATATATTTTGTTTGCTATAACAAATCACATACTACTATATGATTGTGACCATTCACCTCCCCCCCCCCTTCAAAAATGCATTATAGGTGTAGAAACAAGGTTTTGATTTGTGAAAGGCATAAAAATGTATAATTAGTTAAAATGATTTGGTTAATTAGCACAATTAATTTAATCCCAAGTTGTCAAGTCAAACACATTCATTATTGGTTTCAACAAAATTCAGCAGAACATTCCGTAAGGCACCTGTAACCTCGATGTGCTAACAGCAAAATATTCTTGGATTTCCTCAATGTGCTAAAAATGAGTATGTGTAGTGAAAAGAAAAAAGGTTAATCTTGAATACAATGAAATGTATTTATATTAGGTTAAGGAGTTTTTCGTCACAATCAATATTGTTTTGGAAATTTCAAAGTCAAGTAATGTTTTCCCTTTAGTTAAAAATATTATTTATCCACATCAATTTTTAACAATAAACATTGGTTTTTTAATGGAATGGAGTAATATTGTTTTGAAAAAATTTTCAGAATAATATAACTTTTAAAAAAAAAACTTTTAGACAAATTGTACACATTACCCCATTTATATTTGATATGTTGTGAAGAGGAATTGGTTACATTTAATATTTACGTTTGGTTGAATTAAAATAATATACGAAGGAAAATTAAAGATCATGAAATGATATAAGCATCCTCCATATACAAATATATTAAAATATTAATTTCATTTCTCTAATTGATAACAAATATGTTTTGAATCAATTATTCTGTATAATAATTCAATACTCAAAATAGTACAAAATTAGTCTAATTTTCACATTAAATTTTAAGGAGACAAAATAAGTACAATTACTTCTTTTTTTTTTGAAAGGTTACTTATTGACGGGGCCTCACATCAAAATTCTTATTCTCATTCAGTCCATGCAAACCAAACACGGCCTACACTCTTATCCTAGACACTCTTCAACGGCTATAATAAAATTTTCTATTGACTAAGCCACCAAGAAAAAGAAAGTGGTGCTTTGATCATTGTGAAAAGACGCAAACACCATCAATAGGGGTGACCAACTATAAAGGCGTCACAATCATGGTTGTAGGCCAACTTAATTAATCAATCAATCACTCATCTTTGTAAGCAACAATATAATCAGAAAATTAAATCCTTTAGTAAATACCCATGAAAAGTAAAAGAGAAAAAAAAGAAATATTGCGAGGTACTCTAAAATTGAACTTTTCGTGGACAGATTTTTGTACACACATGGGCCAGCTGCTATTAATAGTATATACACACATAAAACTTGTAATGAGTTTGTGTGCATGTGACAATGAAATTTTATGTGTGTTGGTTTCGAGCCCGTTTGAAAAGGTGGTAGAGAAGTAGTTTCACGTAAGTCGAGGTAAATATATGAAGGAAATTATTTCATTTTGCGAAAAAACACTGTTGAACGTACATTTGACTTTTGAAAATGTTATTTTAAATAAGGCTGAACATGTTTATAAAGAACGTAGAAGCAGCTTATTGTTCGCTAGGTGCTTTCACTACCACTATGATTTTAATTAGTATTTTCCAATATAACGTGAACCAAACATACTTCTATTCTAAGTACTTATTACTAACATGTTGAGGGTGTCTTGTGGGGTGGGGGTGGTACACAGCAGTTTTATAATGTCTGGCTTTTGCTGTTGGTTAATCTTAGTAACAACCGACAAATAGATCAATTTGGTCTGCTTTCGTGTGTGTCATACGTACGAGACAATGCCATCAAAATGCTAAACGGCTAATTATATATAGTGACTCAGATAATTATATTTTTATTTAATTTCATTAAGCCGTTCTCATGATCAATTGGTCAATTGTCTTGTGTTTGTGTATACCAAGATATTCTTCATTCTTTATTAATTTGGCTATTTTATAAAGGGAGTTTTCTTCTTGATACGAGAAAATTTTACGTTGATTTCTGATAAATGTGTGAAGTTTGATGTTTTTTCAGTTTAATCTATCGTAAGACAATTGGCTTGTTTGCAATAACATTTTCAAAAGTCAAACGCATGTTCAACAGTGTTTTCTGTAGAACGAGATAATCTTATCCATATATTTACCTCAATTTGCGTAAAAGTACTTCTATATTACATTTCTAAACGGGTACAATAACAATAATAAAAAATGGCATTACCAACCCGTTTTGGTTTTGATATCAGCTTCAATTTGTCCGGGGTGGGACTCTCCAGAGAACTTAAGAGACCCAATGCCTTGCTGACAAAAGCAAAGAAATTACCTCTGTGGTTACTCCTGCTGTTTACAAGAGCAAGCAAAATCTTGTTATATTTTCATGTGAAGAGTGGTGTGAATCCACAAATATTCAACATGGCATGTTATCAACAACACATTTGGATCCGTTTGGGAAAGCGTTAGAGAAGTATTTTTACGCAAGCCGAAGAATATTGTCTCGTTTTACGAAAAAACACTGTTGAACGTATTTTTGGGTGAAAGTCAAGTGTCTCCAAACAAGCATATTAGTTAAATAAAGGAACAAAGCACAGTATTACTATATATTAATCATATTAGTGCATTTAGTTCCTTGATTAGACGGATTAACTCATCAAATTAGTATTCCAATAATAATGTACGTTTGAATATATACTTTGATGACCATGGTCACTAAGTTGAATTATGCCAAACCTTTAAGATTGATTGTACATGAAGAAAATTAAAAAAGAAGTCTATGATCCCCCGCACAAGTTATTATTATTCACTTTGGAAAATTAAAGTAACTTTCGATCCATTTTTGTTGGCTTTTTCCCAAGCAAGTTGGGAACTTTACACCCTAGCTATATGCTTTATTAACTTCATCATTCCATATCCCATTATAATTTTCATGTGTTTATGTGACAATTGAAATATAATTTGGTTTACAATATGTAATCAACAGAAAATCAAACGATGTGGAATCAAGAGGACCAAAACTGAGAGAAAAACGAGGGACTTAACTGGCATTCATAGAATTGTACATAGGTAAACTCAGTTACAATATCGAATCAAGACGACCAAAACTTTTTTTTCTTGAATAATAGTAATATTGTTTATCACTAAGTATTCCCTTATATGTATTTATATTGGAAACTGAGAGCACACACATATATATAGCAGAGCTTGGCTAGAAAGGATCCGTGTGATGTGTGTGTGTGTGTGTGTGTGATATATATATATATATATGAGTGTATATATCATGGATTTTGCTTCTGAGTGTAGATATAGTCCAAGTGAGCTGCAAGTGTTCTTCTCATCAAACATTCTTCTTGTCCAATATCACCTTCACAGCTCTGCTCTACTTTGTTGATCCGCTCCACCACCAAATCCTTCAGGCACATTAATTTAATGGTGATGAGCTCAAGAATTTTCATTAATTCGGAAAACAAGAGAGAGAGAAAATTAAGCGGAATTCTCTTAGTAATTGAAGCAATATATATAATTCTGAAACAAGAATATATATATATATATATATATATAACTGACTCACCTCATTTGGAGTGACATAGAAAGATGGAGAAGGAGAAGGAGCTGCAGGAATGGTTCGGATTGCGAGGATGTGGGTGAAGAACAGGAGGAAGAAGATAGCTGCCATGCGAAGACAAGATGAAGTTGTTGGCTTACATGATGACGATACCATTTTTTCTTTTGATTTTGTGGAATTTGCGATTGGATTCCTATGGGAGATGCATTTAGGATGAGAGAATATGATAACTATTTATATAGCCGCTACTCTGAGTTGAGATTGGAAGGGAGAGCCACAAATCCAACTTTATCTTTGGATTCTCTATTCTATACATACTCATTATAACATTGTGGCAAAGTTATAGGATCTGTTTAGATTAATAGTATAAGATAATTTTTTAATATGATTTACGGTATATGATGTAATTATGTGAGATAAATTTTATTTCGACTTCCATAAACATAACACTTTTTTAAAGTTATATTAAATAAGGTAATAATTCATTGTATTTACTTATACGATATATACTTTAATTTTAAAATAAGTCCATGCAGTTTATTTTATTTTAAATAGGTTTTTATAAATTGATTTGTCAGCGATATCCATCCTTAAATGTGTAAAACCCATTAACTTTAATTTATAAAATTTCGTGGATTTTATGGAATTTTCTTCATTTTATAGTTATAAACACCGTTCGCATTTCTATAAATAGATTTGAGAAATTTACAATCAGATCCCAAATAGAAGAATTAATGAATAAAAGATTCCAAAAATTCACAAAATTATTATAAGGTCCCAGGAGTATCTGCTGAGGTTATCATTAACAACCTTATCCGCCTTCATTGACAACCTCATCAACTACTCTTAAGATATTATGAAGTTTATAAATTTAAATTGCTAGATGAAACAATAGGGAGTCAATTCAAATAGAGTAAACTACGTAAATATGATTCAAAATTAAGATAAGTTATTTATTTAAACTATAGTTTTTTTTTTGGTACATATTTAAACTATAGTTACCAAGCCTACAATATGATAAGTGTTCATTGATTATGCCGTACTGTTAGGAATGGATTGAATAGATTTGAGTTGATGGAAGTGAATAAGTGGATGAAGAGAGTCAAAGGCCTAACTGAGAGGGTTGGGGGTTGAATCTCCACTCTAAATATTGCATCGTCAAATGCATTTTGGTGAATATGCAAAAGCTCTTAACTTTGTCAACGTTTTTTTATTTAATTTCTCCACCCTATATATGAAATATCTTTTTCCTAAGATTCGATTCACAACATTAAAAAATAAATTTAAATTTAGGAATCAAATTTTTATGTGTGTATTCGATCTTTCCATGTCATGCATATATGCATAGGCAATATTCAGTAGTGTTCAACTTCCTTTTTTATACATATTAGTTAGTTTTATATATCTCTCGTTCATGGGCTATTTTTCAAATTTCAGTAAGAAAAAAACACACACATTAGCTGCAAAACATTTAAGGAAATTTACCATCAGGTTCTAAATAGATGAATTAATGAACAAAATGTTTTAAAAGTTGGAAAAATTGGCTGGTCTAGTTGTCATTAGCTGCGTTTGGTTTGGCCGTTTGGCCAACGGACACTCTTACCGAGACAAAATTCCTCTCACATAAAGTACCTCGGAATCTGTGTCCGTTTTCCCAACGGCCTTACCAAACGAAGCCATTAACAACCTCATCAGCCGTCAATAACAACCGAACCAACTACTCTTAAAATCTGATGGTAATTTTACCTATATTTATAAACTTTTATTCATTAATTGGGTTATTCGGGATCTGATGGTAAATTTCCTAAACATTTAACAATATTCACCTTCAAAAGTAGCTTCAATTAGTTAATGCATTGAAATGCTATGATCCTAGGAAATTAAGATACACATACACACATAGTATTTAAATGATATTGTGTGCATATCATATTTAAAACCCCTCGGGAGCTTAATTTCTGCAAATTTTTAATAGCTCTTTGACTTCAACTTTAATTGCCAAACAGTTATGAAATATTATGGTCAAACAAAAACTGTAATGATTTAAAGCTAGTTAATTAGAAGTTTTTTGGGTGTATGTGTAAGGTTACTCACAACATTATGATATATGGGGCATGCTGATCACACGAGAGGCATGCTTAATGGGACTCATGGCGTGAGAATTTAATAATTGTGTTTAACACTAAGACGACACCGATTCCTTTATAATCATTATCTTCTTTGTTAATTAAGTGAGGACAACATTGGGCTTGTTTAATTAGTCCGTTGGGAGAACGGACACACATTCTAAGGTAAATATGTAAGAGGAATTTTGTCTCGGTAAGAATAGGGTGGCTTTTGGATACCCAAATGGATTATCCAAACAAACCTATTAACAGCTTGAGGCAATGAGCAGGTGGGTTACACACATGATCATCTATGCAAATTTATTTTTATTTTCTTTTTTGATTAAGTATCTGTTTGTTAAAATAAAACTTCTCTCACGTATTTATTTTGGATTGTGTAAAATCACTGAACAAAAGATAATCCAAACACATGTTGATTTGGTTGGTGAGGAAGAAAAATTAATATAATACCATGTTTCCAATGTAATTTACTTTCTTTTTACCCATCACACAAAAGAAAAGTGAGGAAAAAGAATAAACCCAACAAATAAACAAAACAGCATTACAATTAATTATCCGAACCAAACAACCTGCCCATCCTTCCGACACATCGCTGAAAGCATACCAATTATGTTTTTGGCTGAGCTTTATATATATAGACCAATTAATTAATTAATCAATTTGTCCCACTATTGATATTTGAGATAATAATACTATCTTGGTAAGTAACTTAATTTTCATTAAATACTAATAAAGTAGTAATAATTAGCGGAACCTAAGTTCCCAAGTGTTCTTGCCCAGTATTTCATATATAAAACCTTCTTCTCCTATCTCCTTTAATAGGAGATGTAACCTTCACCATTCATACATCCCCTTTAAGTTCTACTCAAAGTAAATTAGTATATCAGATGCTAAATATAAGATTCATCAAGAGTTTTGATTTGATCCCAAGTATACTATCTCATTTACTACCATTTCTCTTTTAAATTTTTTCTTTTTCATAATATGCATATTTAGTGGGATGCTTTTATCTCTACAGTGTCACAAATTCTCCGCATACAAGTACAAATAACCGTAATTAGCCTACTTTCTATTTTTAATCACACAAATTACTTAATTATACCTTAAATTTAGGGATTGTTTGCTATCAATTTATGAAATCTAGGTGTTTAAGTACAAATTTTTTTTCTAAAAAGCTATTTTGGTTATAAAACCTCGGTTTGAAACATATGTTTTGAAACCTAAGTTTTTTCCTTCATATTTTTTCCCTCTTTCCTCTTTTCTACTTTTTTCTTCTTTCTCTTTCCTCTTTCATACTCTTTCTTTTTTTCTAAATTCTCTTTCCTACTTTTCCTTTCTTTCTCTTTCCTCTTTTCTACTTTCCTTTATTTCTCTTTCCTCTTTCCTACTTTTCTTTCTTCTTTTTTCATCTTTCTTACTTTTTATCATTTCTTTCCTCTTTCTTACCCATTTTTTACCTCGGAATCTATAAAAGATAATAATTTCTCAAACATAAATCACTTTTCAAAATTTAGGTTTTGTTTTGAAATCTGTAAAAACTATTTTCCAAAATTTAAATTTACCTTGGAATGCGTAAATACTATTTTAAAAATGAGATCTAAACAAACCCTTACAAGGTGATGGGCACTTTGTATTTATTGATCTCCTTGAGAGATCAGAGTAGGACTAAACAGGACCATGAGACAAACCCTAGTAATTAATCCATGTACATAGACAATTCTAATCAAAGCAAAATGTGATAATGAACGCATGGCTAAAGGAGGAAACAAGAGGGTCCCAAAAGACCTAGAGATGAGATGAGATCACATGAAGGTTGCCAGTAATCTGGATATTTACCATTGAAGGTGAAATTTAATTAAAAAGTCTGCAAGACAAATGGTGGGAAAGCGAGAAAAGAAAAAGAAAAAATTGAACACAGAATTAGGAGGGAGGGAGGGAGGGAGAGAGAGAGAGAACACGAGGGATCAGGCATGCCTCTTAGTGTGTACTGCAAGACAGCCCAGTTCTCAGAAATATGATCAGAGAGCTTAATCATTGTGATTTATGTCCACCAATTCTCGATATGTCAGATAAAGCAACTCCCCAGACAAGCTTTTCCAGATTCACAAAAGCAATTATTACAATATTTGCTTTCCCTCTCTGATGTATGCACACGCGCGTATGAGAAGATCGATCTTGAATGGCCAAATATATAGTACACAAGAAATTAACAATGATTTAGTAGAGGAGAATAAAGATGATGGATGCGTTAGGTTATTGATGAGAGTACAGTTTCTTTTGCTGATACAAGCTAAGTAGATAAGAATATTCATAAGTAAAACCAAACTGATCATAATAGTTTGGAATATGATTGTACCACTTCCTTGCTGTTTTGAACTAGTTTTATGACTTTGCCAGACTTTGAAGGTCACCTGACAGTTTCAAGAAATAACGTATACGATGTAACTTGTGCCTAATGATGATGCAACTTGTGCCCATGCTTCAATCTATCTCTTCTTTAATACTCAAATCGTTCATTCACTATTTTTATTGTTGTTAAAGTAATGTGGCTAGCTACTGATCTGTGGTTGTGCAAGTCCCACCATGTGATCGATTACTATTACTATTATATAAATAAAATATCTGAGGATATTAAAAGAAAATAATGAGGGACATGACAGACTGATAAAAGGATCTTTCATCTTTGAAACCCAGTTAAACAAAACAAAAGCTTTTGATTTAACGTCCAAAAGGGAAAAGGACATGCCCTACATGTTGCTCTTAACCTGCAAGATGAAACCAAAAGCAACCCAAACACGTTGCTTCTAATCTCTTTATTACACACACACACAGTCCCTCGTGGAACCTCTAAGTAATCAATTACAAGAGGGTTGATATATTGAAGAAGAAACTCCTATCTTGATGTCTGCCATTAAGTGCATGTTTAATATAATCTATTAGTTCTTAATTATTAAAGTGTAGGTTTATCTTCTTTTCTACTACTCCCTAGCTAACAACTAACACACAGATAGACTTATTTGGATTAACGTTCGAAACTACTTTTTTTAATATGATTTATAGTCTATAAGGTAAATATATGAGAATAATTTTATCTATATTTGCATGAACGTGATTTCCCAACACTTTTTGACAAACAATGGCTAACTTCATCATTTTGACTTACTTTGTTTTTAATTTTGAGCTCATAGGTTAGCGTGGCTAGTTGCTCCACTCCAAATTATAGCTTTCAAAAACGTTAATATGGATCTTCAAAATGTTTTAACCAAAATATTTTTATAATCATCTTAAAATTTAAAAATATGTCCCATAAAACATATACTAATGTATTATTTTAGTATATGAAGAATTATATTGTTATGACTTGTTTTTCTAAATTATTTTCAAAAACAAAATTACAACTGACCTTTGCTTTCTGTACATATCCCTCGGTCCATCAACCAATTACTTTTCTCTCTCTTTCCATATATTCGCTTCATGTTCATTTGAATTCCAAAGCTCCAAACCCTACTCTACACATCCCCCCCCCCCAAAAAAACACACACACGTACGTTACATTAGCTTTCACACACTGCTCACAGCTTAGTGTTGTTGATCAGTTTCTCTTTGCTAGCTTGGAAATGGAGGCATCCAATTCTGCATCATCAGCAAAGCAGCTAAAAGAACACCTCCAACACCAGCAGGAACCTTTTTCACTCCATAATTACCTCTCAGAAAGAAGATTCTTTCTCAAGAATATTGATGACCACCACCACCTTCCTCCTTGTTCTTCAGAGAAAACCCTAAAGTATTGGATCACTTATGAAAAGCACAAGATCAGTAAAAGGTTCTTGCATGCTTCCTCCATCCTCAGGTCTCTACTTTACAGGTTCGTTCCATTTGGTGCTGATGATCAGAAGCTCTCAACAAACTGGGTCGCCATTGATGCAGCCTCTGATGATCGATACACCAATGAATATGGTGAAGAAGACGATGGTTTAATCTGCCATGATTACACTCCAAAGCTTGTCAACATGTTCCGTTCTTTCACTCTCCCCGAATTGAGACGATTACAGGTAATGAACCAATTATAATTCTTCTATAAACAACAATTATAATTCTTCTATAAACAACAACTCATGTGTGTGTATATATAGTTAGTTCGTTTCATGTTACCAACTTTTTCAAGTGTCTTTTAAATTAGCTCCGAAACAACATCATAAATGTGTTTGAAGTCCTGGGATTGATGAAGCAACAATGATTTTTTGGGGGGAAAGTAATCTTGATTGAGAGTTTGAAGTCTACTCTCACATTTTTTTATAAATTCAATTTTATATAACAGTGGAAGTTTATGGACTTTTAGCTTTAAAAATGAGACACCAGGTTACTGTTGCAAGTTTTCTAAGAGGAAAAAAATGCCTGGGATATCAGGCGTATCAATAATTTATAATTATATTATTGAAAGGGAGATTTATATGTAATTGAATGTAATCATCTTTCAAGATAACTAGAATTTTCAAATTCACATGACATTATTATTGAGCAGCTAGCTGACTGATGATAACGCTAAGTGCAGGTTGACGCAGTTGCAAAACCCAATTGGATACGCCCAGTGGAGAAGCGATGGGAAAAACCACTGGCTAATTCAGGTTCAGCTTTCTCCTCTATAATTTTTAATTTAGATAATGCAAAATTTGAAATAAGTCGCAAAATTTATAAATTTTATCTAATATATATATAGAGAGAGTATTTACTTAAATTGTTTTATCTCATGAGAAATCACGTACCTCCTTGGTCTTCTGTTAGATTCAAAAACGCAAAATTATAGAGAAGTTTCAGATGGAAAATTTAATTACTAATAGGTTCTTTTTCACTTGTTAAAATAATTAAAATCTAACAATAGTTAAATTGATGCTAAATTTAAATATGGATTATAAGATGATAAAAACGGACAAACAGGTTTAACATTTTAAGAAATCATTATGCAATTCAATTAATTTTATTAAATTATTAAGGACGCTAAAAACATCGGTTAATGTGTTTAAAACCATTATAAGAAATCATTGCACATGCATTAAATTTACCTGAAGATGAATTATTATTTAATTGTTGTGGAACAGAGTGTGAATTCAAAGGTGATGAAGGGCCAGGGAGCACAGCTATTTACACGTTGTTCCAGAAATCTGAAGGAGAACCATTCTTCTCCACCTATCTTCCAAAGCTACTCATAAACCCTAATCTTCTGAAATTCAGACGCCCAAAAAGACACAACAAACCCCACCACGATGTTGTTCATAGAAGCAAAAGGACACACCAGGGACTGTTTGGGAAGGTAGAAAAAGAAAGGAACAGAGAATTTCCAGAAAGTAAAGGGAAAAGAAGAGGGAAAATCTGGTTGCTGGAGAAACAATGTAGAGAGACTCAGAAAGTCACCCACTTGTTGCATGCAGATTCCTGTGCGGCATCACAAGAGTGGGCAAATTTACAGAGACCAAGTAGAGACATTCACTTTGAAATTGGAGATGCCATTACGGATGACATTCTCAAAGAAATGCTTTTAATACTTACAAATAATTATACTCTTTTCAAAGGAGCTGTGTAATTAATGATTTGTTAATGGCATAAATTCTGTATTTTTTAGTGACATTGACAGATTGAAATATATGAGATTGATGTCCGTCATATTCATTATTCAGTTTCAGAGTCTACCTTCAGAATAGCTGTGTTTATAAAAAGCAAGCATTCAAATATTCTCTTCTCTCTCTTGAATCGCCGGGGGATGCTAACTTTTTTCTGGAGAGCTCCTTTTCTCTAGGCCATTTTTTTAAGTTCAAAGAGACAAGTTCAACATGTTGAAAACAAATGGCATCAAACTCTGATTTCCATAGTGATTAGTGTCACCAGGAAAGAGAGCCACTGGCGAACAATACTTAATATATTTAAGTCAACAGAAACAAGGAATGCCAAGGCGCCATTTGGTCTAGTATTTCTCTACTTCTCTTTTCTTGATACAAATGGTCTGGTAGTATTTCCAAGGAAAGATGAATATGAAAGTAGCATTATTTTACTGTTATACTTACTTCCATTATCATTCATAATTCTTTTAGTTTTTTATTTGCTGGCAGCCATGACAATCCTTCAATCAGAGGATGATGTTAGCACCCGCATGATCAACATTTTCAACGCCTCAAAGTGATTAATTATCTAAAAGATAATCATAAATTACAGTGATAATGAATCATCATATTAGAAGCAATTTTGTACAAAACAATATTAAACATTAGATGTGGACACATTTTCGACTGGGATTCAAATCTTATTCACCACGTTACAAGACTAACTCCTTAGACTCAAATCCAGTTAGTAGAAATTACTATATAATTACTTCCTCTAATTCCTGCACAGAACTACTAAAGTTCAGTGTTATCCCAAGAACTATGTAGCCAACCTGAATCCAGCTTCATATAACAGGAAAGCAAATTCAGTCTGTCTTTACGCACAGCCAGATCTAACATACACAAACATGAAAATATACTTAGTATTAAACTCTCGCTCTAGCATGCTTTCATATGTAGATTTAAGATTGATTTGGCTCACAATCTTTTAGTAAACTTGAGTCTATCTGAAAATCTCTAGATGACATTGTGAGAAGGAACAAAGTCAGAGATGAGTCTAGGTGTTAGCCATTGACGGATGCAATCTAACCTAAGTCAGTGATTGTGAGATTCATTTACCATGGCCATCAAAAGTACAGTGTCAAATCTTATGAGAATATAAATATACCAAAAAATGGGCACTGAGCAACGATATCAAAGAACATGCCCATAGATTTAAGTTATGCGAGCTGGGAACTTAGGCTTACCTCTTGGTCAAATTCTCTGACTAAAACATAAATAAAATGTTGTTCTGATATTCGGAATACATGAGATGGAGCAAAACAGAGCGGAAGTGGATGACAAAGTGATTACCATCTTTCTCCATCTTCACCAAACTCCCCATCTTCAAGCTCTCCATAATCACCATCTCTGTGAGAACTACTACGGTGGTCTTTCTTGTGTTTCTTGTGTCGCGGTTCATTGTCTGATTCATGGCCAGATGCATGCTGCTCCATTCATCCCAAGAAAATTAAAAAAAAAAAAACAGCAAAAAAAAGAATCGAATAAAATGTCACTCGTTTATGAAATTGCAAGTAGGAAGTTTGCATACCCGTGATGATTTCTTGCGGTCTCCGCTATGTCCACGAGATTTTTTAGTCCTCTCTTTATCGGTCTCATGAGAAATATGCTCAGGACTTTGATGCTGCTTTCGTTGTTTTCTACCGTCTTCTTCAGATCTTTTGGTTTCTTTAGAGGATTGAATCTCAGTTGTATCCATATTTTCACCATCAGCTTTATCCTTCTTAAGTGCCTCTTCTTTCTCTTTTTCCCTTCTTTGTTTCCCTTTCCTTTTTTCCCTATCCTCTCTCTCCTTGTCCTTTTTCACCTGCTGTAAGATAGACGTCAGAACTCAATAGCTGTACATTTGAGGATTATTCTAAGGTGCAGCTTCTTGCACGCATACAACTTATACAAGAAGAAAATTTGGCCTTTGAATTGATCCAATAGTTATAAGCGAAGGTGATCCTCATTAATTGACCACCAAAGGAAAAAAAGAAAATTGATAACCCAACCGTGGGGAACATGTTATGGGTCTGGTATGGATTGTTTTTCCTGGGGAACAAGCAGCATTCCCCAGAAAAGAAAATTAACGAGTATGAATTCAGTTCTCCAGAAATAATCAACCCATAGATTGAACAAGGAGTATAAATTTAATTTCCAGCAACAGTTGATTGCTCCATTTACAAGGCTTTGGTTGTTGTTGTGGTAATTTTGGACAAAAGGATGACCACACTAGTCGTCACGCATGTGATTGATATTCTAAGAGTCCCAAGTGCCCTTGAAAGAATATAAATATTCCATAGATATATCAGAATCTTTAAAAGAAAATTTTCACAAAACAATTGTAAAATAACAAAAACAATAATGATATGATGATGATAAATAACACTAAATGCAATGGGATTGAGTCTTACCTTTTCCTCTTTCCGCTTTCGCTCACTCTCCTTTGCCTCTTCTTTCATCTGCGCAACGTACTCTTCAAATAGTTCCTTGCAGTAGTTCTCATCTCCAATTGATCTAAACAATGCAAATGCACCCAAGGAAAATAAATGAGAATATCATGTATTAATTTTTATCATCAAATAATAATAATTGGTACTCCTCTGGTCTTTAATACCCACATTATAGTTCAATTTACATTAAGGACAGGATTAGTATTACTTTTTAAAGCCTGTAAGAATTGGGTACAAATCACAAATTGGATATATCCCCATCAGAACTAAGTATCGTCTAAACCGAACTACCCACATCCAGCTTAAGAAATGAGCACAGCTAGTTATATAATAACCCCATCATTCACTGACATATCTTAGAGAGATTCACTAGGCCAGCAAATAATGTCTGATGACACCAAGTCCATAAGTCCGGCAAGAAAGAAATGGCAACTCCCTTTTACATAACATTCAAGTATGATGATGAAGTTTCTAATCATTCAGACCTGAACTCTTGACAGTCTTCGAAAAGAGGTCTAAAGTCCTCCCAATTTGCAGACGAGTTAATATCCTGCAAGGAAGAAAGAATTACAATAGTATAAATACGTTATCTTACTGTCCAACTATCAGAACATAGCAGCGCCTATACGTTGAGGTTCATAACAATGCACCTTGATAGAATAAAGCAAATGAAAGAAATCATCTGCAAGACGTTTCCGCTTCTTAGCTTCTTTCTCCTCCTTATCTCTTGCTCGTTCAAGTAACTCATCAAACACTAACTGCAAGGTGATACAGCATCAAACTAGTTCATTTTGAGTTGAAAGGCACACTAAAAGAAAAGCATATTCTTAAATATTATGACTTGTGAGTCACATTCACCAGAGTGCAGGCATCCCACCCATCCAAATTTATGTTGTAATTACTTCAAATAGCCTTCTGCCACAAACAAGTTATCTCCCAAGGGAATGAGGGAAAAAAGCCATTTGGTTTAAAAGGCAAAGTTTTTGGTTTTGGACACCAAATTCCCAAAATTAGTGTATATTTTAATTGGAGTTTTTGCTATTATAGCAGAGCTGTAAAAAATAATGTTCAAGAATTAAGATTATTTTAAGTTATAAAGTTAGATTTGAAGGGAAAAAAATATGTGCAGCCAAAGAAAATGAGAACATATCTTGGATGTCCCCAAATGTAATGAGCAGAAGATTCCAGAATGAATATGTGTCCATAAAAGTTGTGGGAGAAAGGTTTAATGCACCCAGCATTGTAATAATTAAGACAAAAAAACTTCAATAAGCATCCATAACATACAAAAGCTAACATTAGAAAGTGTAATAACAGGATATAGACAGATAACACACACGCAAAAAGAAAATTAATAAATACACTCATAGGCACTGGAAGAAAGTATCTACCTTTATGTTGACATCAGATATTGGTGGAGAGCTAATATCTTTTAGTATGGCTGTTTTAAAGTCTTCTAACGTCCAGGTTGATGACAATGTGATCTGTAGTCATGATAACATTATATGCATCAGAATCAATGAGGATCAGAAACCATAGAAGATTAAGACACCATACCTTTCCCAACTTCACTGCATCTTTTATGCGAGCCTTGTCTTCATGATACTGTAACATATAACAATAAGGCAGATTGGCATTTAGTAAGTCATACACTAGATACACTTGAGGATGTTAGCATTAAATTGCCATGGAACACTTGTTTTCAAACACATTAGCATGTCGTTAGCAGGTCAGAAACCAACATTAGCCCAATATGTTATTAAGTGGTCCATACAAATGTCAGCATAAAAAAAAACCCCAGCAGGGTATTGGTTAGGATATGGGATGATGTCTATTCCTTTGGAAGTATATGAAGAGATTAAAAAATATGGGCATGACACGCAGAGTGTGTGCGTGTGTGTTCGCGCATGCGTGTGGATGTCCTCCAGATCATTTAAGTTATATTAGTATGATAAAGAGTGACAAAATTCTCTTTCAATTTTATTGTTTTTCAGTTGCAGTAGTTTATCCATAACCAATCTTGGTAGATAGAAACGCCATTGGAAGCAAATGTTTCTAATGTCAAAATTAAGAAGTTCAATGTCCAACAAAAAGCATTTGCAAGGCATATTAGGAGTTTAAGAAATATTACAAGATTTCCAATTACATCAGAAAACAAAGCTCAAAATCAAACAGAAGGAAAAGTCAATGCACATACTTGTTTTTCAAGCTCTTCAGCGACATCTTCAAACAAGTCTTTTGGAGTTGAACCTGAGGTGTTTGAAGCCACAGCTACATAAACAGGTAAATCTTTGACCTACAAGACCACCCAACACAAAACCATCATTCCTGTCCTCCAATTAAATAGAGCAAGGGAACAGATCGGCAAAGAAGAAACACGGATGCAATAACTTTTTGTGACAAAACAGTATTTTATTTTTCTATTTTTATAGTAGGAAAATGAAAAGCTTAAGATGATACATGGTCATAAAGATGGCCAGTTAACCTTCAAGTAATAATCACGCCAGTGAGTTTTTGCTGTAAGAGTGCCTGCCGCAACATCTTCTTCCATCAATTTGCGGAACTCATCACGGTTTCTGCGTTCTACCTTTCTCAATTCTTCCTATTTTATTGAGAAGTGGAATGAGTATAGAATAGAGCAAAGAAGAGGATGGAAAGGGAAAAATCCAACTCAACAACCAAAAAAGGTAAATGGAAAAGAACCTTCTGTGTCTTCTTCTGCTCTTCCTCTTCCTTCTCTAAGTCATGTAAATAGTCCTGAAAGAAGACGAGATAAATTAAATTGATTGACAAATTTAATAATTTAAGAGTTTAGTTTAGAGAATTACCTGAAATATTTCTAAGCGATCAATTTTCTCAAGACGGGAACATCTTTCATCAGCCTCTAAGCGGTCTTGAACTTTTCGCCACTGAGTGCTAGCCTGTGGAGGTGATAGAGTGATAGATCAGCATGACTTTGGCATAGAAAACCTGCAGAAATCAAATGAAACCTAAACAAAACAATACCTTAATAAAGTCACAAGATTCTAAAAACTTCCTGTATTCCAATATGTTTCGCTTCCGCTCCTCCTGTGCCCTTGCTCTTTCCTGAACAAAATCACACAATTCAATAACCGACAAGAACATTGCATTGGGTTTGTTTGGATAGTCCGTTGGGAGAACGAACATAAATTCCGAGGTAAATATGTGAGAAGAATTTTGTCTCGGTAAGCGCAGGAATGGCTTTTGGGGAGGCAAACGGCCTCCCCAAACAAGCCCATTATTGAGTTGCTCAAGGAAAGAGAACATCAGTCATGGTCTTTAATTCTTATTGATCATGGTAGTTGACTCCTATACTATATTCATCCAGATGAATTACACAAATAACAATTGAAGGGAAGAAACTATGATTCACAAGTAATTTTTGTATTCACAAGCTAATATAAATAGATTCAAATAATCTTTTAAATCAGACAAATGGTCAGGTGACATTATGAAGACACTTAGGCTAAATAAGAGCATCGATGGTTCTTACAGAACCCAGAAAACAACAATAACCAAGAGTTTGTCACACACAAGTCACAAACGGAAACCCTGAAGTTATTCCCTGCACTCTACATCTCAATACCTTTGTTTTTAATGAAATTAATCTCTCTTACAGCTCAGAGAATTTAGTGATAAACAAAACCCTAGTTACTTGCATTACAACTAAAATCCAGCACAACGTAGGACGTAACACTACCACACTTTGGCGCTCAAGAAACATCCAATATAAATGATAAACCACGATGATTCTGATATTTTAACTCCTGCCTCAATATTTACATGAAATAATGTGCAAGATATATTTGTGATGTTATCATCATATATTGGAATAATGTTCCACCATCAAGTTTCGTTTCTAAGACAGCATTTACAATCAAATTATTTTAATGAAATTTTTGAAGTCAAAAAATAATGTTATACTACCCAGAGCATGCACATATATTGTTCAATAATGGTTGAGATTAAGGAACTAGATCCCACCTTGTTTGCAAGTTCCTCCATGAAACTGTCAAACAGATCCCTTCGATCTCTGTCTCGTTCCACAGCCTTGAAACGGTCATAATTTTCAAAAAGAGATACTGCTTTGCTGTGTATTTATAAAAAAAATGAAATTGAAGAGAAAAATTAAGACTAATATAACCATCATATATTACAAAAAATATCAGTAAATAGTTTTTAAGTCAGAAAGGAAAGGGAAGGGGGGAAATCACATATCATAAATTAGGAATTAAAAAAGAAAAGAAAACAAACAAACCTCCATCTCGTGGATGAGGTCAACTCTGTGGATTCCTGGAAATGGTACAAAAGAAAATAGTAAAATCAGAAAAAGCAATATATGGCATAATTAAGAAAAAAACGTGGAAGCAGATAAAACATACTTCTAACATTTTCTTGAAATCCTCCCGTGCCTTTTTCTGTTTCATGCGTTTTTCCTCAGCTTCCTGCTTTTTCTTCTGATTTAGGAACTGAGAAATAAAAAATCATTGTGTTAACGTTTCAGTCAAAGGTGAATTGTTGATTCAGCCAATGTATAAAGGAGGTCAATAATTCACTTCCATTCTCCATCATTAACCTTTTCCCCGATTAAAACAATTTTAGCACTGTACAATGTCTAAACAGCTCTATTTGCATCTAAATCACAATTTGATTCCAGTCAGATCTCTTTTACAGTAACCTTTTATCTTAAGTAACTAGTACACAAACAACTCTTAAAAAGAAAAAGTAATTCATAAGGTTACTTGGGCAATTATCTAGCTACATTTTTTCCTTCTGCAATATAAGATTGCCTCAAAATAATAAAAATTTTCAAACAAAAACATGAGGTAAATATTGACACTCATTAAGATCACTTGTCAATGGAATAAACAACCAAGTCTTACCATTAGAGAAAGCAAGCTAAGGCAATGTAAAGGAAAAAACTAAAAATAAAGTCTAATCAATCAATTTCACATGAGTAATAGTAGTAAACCAAAGTAAAATAAGAGTACTCTCAATCGCTGCATTAAGAGAAAGCTGTTATCAACTTTCAACGGCAGAACTTCTCTAACAGAAGAAGGAAAACAACGGAAAAAAGCCCTAGTAAATGTATTATGACTCCAACATTACATCTATTGCCCACCTAAAAGATTACCTCATTAAAAACTTGCTTCCGCTCTCCAAGTGATTTTAAGGCACCATACCTTTTGTCGTTGATTATTACTCTCATGGCCTAAAACAAAGATAAATTAGTGGCAAGAAAATCAAATAAAGAGGCAAAAATTTACAGATGAAAGAATACAAGAAGTAGCGAGTGACAGTATAGTCTATCAATATGACTGCCGTACCCGATCCCAAGTCCAGTCAGATCCAACATTTGCAGACTCCAAAAGTGCTTTAAAAACATTTTTAGCCTCCTAATAAGGAAAGGAATTATATTCAGCGGTCAAAGATCAGGAAACAAACATGAGAGAGAGAGAATCAAAATATTGAATTTTAATTTCATACCATCTTATTGGCATACACTAAAGGTTCTGGCTCAACTGCTTTTGTTTCCAAAGCAACCTCATTCGTTTTCTCCCCCAACTGTTCTTTCTTAACATCCTACAAAATTTTAAATAGATCAGATTGCTAACTAGCATATGCAGAATTCATCAGATACACTTGAAAACTACAATGATAAAGGCATACTTCCTTATCCTGCACTGGAGTCCCATCAGCAGAACCAAGAGTATCTTGAGATGAAACCTTGTCTGCATCTTTCCTACAGTATTTACCAGAAGAAAAATTAAAATTAAGCTTCACCAGGAAAACAACAGATGTTGAGGACAGAAAAATAAGTGTGATAAATGATACAATGACGTTCTGGCAGTATTAACATCAGCAACAGAAGCACCATCCACATTAGAATCTGATAGTGTGACAGTATTTGCAGGTGCTTCAACTTCATCCACATTTGTTCTGTTAATAGGAGTCACAGCAGGAGAGGCAGATGATCCAGGAGTTGTCTCGTGATGATGATTACTGGCAGCCATTGTAACAACAGGAGCAACTGAAATGGGACTTGTTGGTTCTCCTTGACCAGTTAAAGATGAATTATCTGCCAACGGTGCTGCTTCAACTACAGTGGGAGATGTTGAATGTTGAGCATGAGAATGCAGTACCGCATTCGGTTCTGTTCCATTGACAACAGCCTTTCCAATTTGTTCACGGGCCAACTTCAAGCATAAAATGTACAGAAAAGAAACATGAGTCATAAAAATAAGGGACAGAAAATAATAGAGCGGTTAAACATGACATTGTTTTCAAGAGAGGAGACCTTCAGTTCTTCAGGGATTGTCCATTTTGATCCCTTCGTGAATTTGTTGTAGTAATACCTATAGAACATTCATAAAAAACAGAAAAAGTAAGCGACAAACTTTATAAAACAGAAACATAAATGACTCATCTTAAAAAACAGAACCCACTTTCTTCCATCAGGACTAGTATACTCCTTCCAATTGGTTGATGCATCTGCCCTCTGATAGAATGATAAGAATCAAATAAGCAGATGAGAATGCTAACCTCACAAGAGAAATCCTTCCGAAAAAACACAAAAAGGAAGTCCATATCTTAGACAAATTTCAATAGAGCAAGAATGGGGAAAAAAGAACATCCATCTCAGGGTATTGCAATGCAAGTTTAAGAAGCAATCAACACGAGGCCAACTCACATGACAAAGAAACCAGGCCTATCTAATTTCCATCCTTTCATTATCCCCATTCCTAGGCAAGTGTAGAAACGATTTTGTGAAATTGTATTCTTCATTGTTCCGGCACCTTGAGCAGAAACTCCCGAAATTATTGCATTTGGGTGGCTTTTGAACATGTATTTATGTTGTAATGAATTTCTCTATTTAGGAGAAACATTGAACAAAATTGGTGGTAATCGTTTGAAGCTATTTTCTGAGCATCCAGCTTCCCCAATGTCATTAATTCTCGTCCTCCTTGGGCAATCATAGGATAACATTCAAATGAACCAAATCATTTCACCAGCATCCTATCAAGCAACTTGTTACCCACAAATACAATACTTTCTAGAAACCAAAATGGTGAATAGCTTGTAACAAGGTGGGGGTTTAGTACTGGCACGTCTGCTTCTTAGGTATAGCACTATAGCTTACACCAAAACCCATAAATATCTCCAGTGGACTACATTCACATGCATTATTTATTGTATACCAATTCTATTATCCTAAAACCAGACATATAATTCACAAAAGTAAAGTGAACACAGCAAAATACAAGGAAATCCAATAATTGCCACATTCAGAAAACCCAGCTTTTAAGGTGCAGACCCAGCATGCCAAAAGATAAAGACTCAAATATCATTATTTTGATAAATGAAAACATATAATGAAACTTTTGGAGGGAAACTGGTGGCTCTTAAGCATATCAAGATTTTATAAACTATCATACTTTTTTAAAGTCATGAGAAACTTTTCAACGAAAAAATTAATCATCAAAATGGAATACAATGATAGAGTTTACTAACATTCAAGCAATATAGTAAGGAGAGCAAGGAGCAAAGACCCACAGCATATCCTACCTCTCAATAGAGTAGCACGGCAGGTACCTGTAAGCATCTTTAGAGCTATGGAAGTAACGTGTGTAGATTTGGATAAATCATACGAAAGAAGTGAATTTCCAGAGGCATTAAAGAGATCATCAGCTTTGAAATGCTGGGAATGATACACATGACATCATATGCTTAAATTTTTTACCAAAACAAATGTCCTAAGACATTTACCTAAAGGTAGATGAATGAGAATTGAGAGACATATGTCATTGGAATTTGCCCGAGAATTGACACACATTTCTCTTGATTAAAATTGAATCAAAAAAGGATGTCTACCACTCTAATGATTTTACCCATGCAAATTGTGGTCTTGACAAATGAAGCACCAGTACCTCAACAAGGCACAATATCGTGTCTGATATGTATCCACAACTTGTATCAAATACAACACAAAACTAAATTTTGCATTTAAACACCACATATTTTATCATGTTAGCATCCGTAGTGTCATGTTACATCTCCCTATTAATATCTATGCTTCTTAGGTATTGATAACATTTGAAATTGTTCATCAAAATGGAAGAAGATAGTATTCAAC
>JANTPZ010093715.1:0-16043 GCA_025593235.1 Vachellia pachyceras | reverse complement strand
GAAGAAAGAAGAAACCTAATAGACGAGGAGGAGGTGGAGGAAGATAAGACGGAGAACGGTGAATGTGAAAAATGGCAGAACCCCATGGCTTTGCACAACCGTACGTCGCCCACACGTAAAGCAATGGCCTGACTTTGTTTTAGCTGTGTTGCAAGTCTACGATGTGTCGTCCGGGAATGGGTTTAGGCCAAATATCTGAAATGTCGTCCGGGAACCGTTAGATTAAAACTGATGTCTTAGATTTAATATTATTTTATTCAGGGTCAGTGCAATTTTTTTATACTTCAAATTTATCCTAATTTTTATTTTAATACTTTAAATTTAAAATAAATTACTTTAGTTTCTAAAGAAGTAAAATGATTGATATTTTTATTAGATTATAAGAATTAATTTTTTAAAATAAAATGAAATTTGATGGATTAAAACCATGAGTTTGAAACTTGATAGACTAAAATCAAATTGTGGGTAACTTGAGAGACAAAAAATTATATTAACCCATTTTATTTTTATTTTTCCTATTTTCCTTTTTATTTTGATACATCTTGAATTTAAATAAATAGAATTTATCATGATCATATGAAAAAATTTGATTTCGTGTAAAAATAATATATTAAGATTTTTAAATATGGACTGACTAAACATATTTCATATTTGCACAATATAGATGTTATCATGGGATTAGGATGAGCCCTATAGACACCTTCGTGGTATATACAATGCTTAGAAACTAATAATAGTAGTAGTAATAGTAGTACAAGTAATGAGAAACTAATTGTTTGATGTTCATGGTTTTTTTTCTAACAAAAAAAAGGATGTTTAGAAGTTTTAAGTGGGTTGCCCGTGGATAATTGGTGCGAGTTGGTAAAATGCCAACTCAAACCCGTCATAGAATAAGAAGTGTACACTATTTTACTGTATTTCTTTATAATTTAATAACATTATTGTAATTTTAATATATAGTTTTGTATAAAGTTGACGTGAAGATATAAAACATTTTGATATTATTTTAAAATGTATTATGTGTTTTGTTTAACCTAAAAAATAATTGAAATAAAAATAAAGAGCTATTTTATTTTCTTATAAAATAAAACAAAAAATCAAAACATAATTTTTTAAAAAACTCAGTAGGTTGACCCCAACTCGGGTTGAAACAACCCACACATTTCGAGGCCTCCCAAAACAAGAGATTAGTTATTGGTCCATTTGTATTACCGTTGGAGAAATATGTTTGAGTCGATTGAAATAAAACTTTTTTCACACTTTTGCATCATAATTTATAAATTATATGGAAAAGATAGCTCGACTTGTAGGAGCGAGAGATCTAAGAGATAGAGAGTGCAAGTGCAGACAAGACAACGATGAGAACAAAGACTAGTAATTGAAATATCGTGTTAGCTCCAAGTAGGGGTGGACCTACTTGGTTCCTAGTGGGTGCAGCCACATCCTCTAACTTCTAGAAAATCAGGTATATATCAATACTATGCGATTTATTTTATACCCGCTCATTTGATAATTGTGAACCACTAAATTTTTGCTCAAATTATTTTTAAAAGATATTAAAAATAAATTGTACTTACCTTTTTAAAAAATAATTTACACCCTCTTAGTCAGGATCTGAGTCCGCCAATGGCTACAGGAACGAGTGATACTTCAGAAGCACTTGTACAAATTACAAGGGCATCATAACTTGGGCTTTTCAATTGGGCCATTGGTTTTGAGATTCCCTAAAAAAGGTTAAAACAAAGCAAAACGAATCATTCATAGATATTGAATCTAATAAAAGGAGTTAATATCACACAATGTGATAAATTAAGCTTTCAGTATCCAACAATTGAAGGTGAAAAATTATGAATTAAGCTTTATGATTTAAAATATAAAGTGAAAAATTATGAAAGATCTGATTTTTTATAGAATGTGAAGTTTGAACTTGTCTCAATATTTAATTAGTTTATTTTTTTCAATTTTTTCCTTAATTAATTATATGTTACTATCATATCTTTTTCCTCTCATTTCTCTCCCACCCCATCCTCTTGATAAATAAGAATATTTAGAAAAATAAATTACATCTTTTACATATGTTTTATCATTAACCAATTTCAACAAACTTTTCAAACAAAGTTATTTAGTTATTTTCACGTTAGAAAAATAAATGGATGGAATGCAAAAAGATAAATTACAATCACTTCTTTAGAAAGGCAAATACCATTGCAGACTTGCTTTATCAAAAAGCTAATCATGGTGTCGCTGTTTTGAAGACCCTTCCATGATGTTTCTGAAAATCTAAGAAATATGGCATGTGAAAAGGTCGCCATGACCCATTTTAGAAAGCAGTGGAAAATCAATTTTACATAAGTCAAGGTAAATATGTGAATATAATTATATTATTTTGCAGAAAAATATTGTTAAATGAATTTTTGGGAATTCAGAAGCGTTACCAAATAGGATCAATGTATTCTTCTTGTGTGGTATAATTAGAGGCCGAAAACGAATAGAGCCTGACAATTGGTTTAAGTCCGTTTAAATTAAATGGAGGGCTTACTATTCATAGTTTAAAAAAGGAGTTGGGCATAAGCAGGTGGACCCTTTAGAGTCTGCCTTTAAATTTCTTTCTTTACAAGTTTTAGAAAAAAAAATCATTATATATTCTAAATCAAACATTAATTTATTTTCTGAAACTTTCTCTCTCTGAATATATTTATTCAAATTTTAATTTCAAATTTGATTTCTAGAGTGTCACCTCAACTTAATTAGATGATAAGGTGAGAATATATCCTACTGGCCTAGTCACATTGCTTGATTAGAACAGCTAATGTTAATACCTAACATTCAACTAATGATGGTGGTGAAATTACTACATTTTTATATTTCAAATGCAACATTTAGCCTATTTAGAACGTTCGAATGCCCAATGATCCTTCATAAAAACTTCCCATAAAAAATAACCCTTAACTCAATAAAAAAATAAAAGAAAAAAAATCCTTCATGGGAGCACATATTCTGCTCATTACTTTGATGAGCAATATATGCTCATCACCAAACTGGATTAGATTTCAATTGATTTGATTTTTATATTTTAAATAAATTTTTATTGTAATATATATATATATATATATATATATAATTTAAAATCTTGATGTTTCGCACTCTTATAAAGCCACTTGCCATCATTCAATAAATGGTGGTCCTTGCCACTTATCTAAAGCACATAGTTTGGGGACACTAAGGAGCTGCTCTTTTTTGGCAACTAAAGAAAACTGTGAAGCACTGTATCGCATACTATTTTAAAATTTATACAATTTTGTCTTTTTATTAATAGAATCATTAGGTCAATTATCAATGTGAGTTCAGAGACTTTTTTTTAGACGATATTAACCGTTAAGAAAAACAGCATTATATTGGATCAGTTTTGAGAGATATATGCTGCCTATATTACTCTACAATTTTATTCATTATATAAGGAACATTTTCGTCGTGGAAGTTTTTATTGGCAATATTGGTTGGAATGGTTCTCTGAAGAGTATAAGATAAAGAGATGAAGAAGATGGAAAGGAAAGTTGTGCACAATGAATGTTTTCAAGGCGTGGGCAACACTTTCATTTAGGCTTAATTCACCTCCACCTATTCCTATATTATAAGGTGCAAGTTGAGTTAATCGGTGAATTTCTTGTAGGATACAATAGAGACCCTTGGGTAAGGATTGCACTCCCTACACTCAAGCCAAAACAACAAATGCTTTTAAAAAGTGATAGTTTGTCTTTTCCTAAGTGTACACTCAAAGAGAACGACAATGAGTTTGATATTGTTGTGAAGAAAAATGTGTGTCCAAATGAGGGGATAGGTAGGTATTTATAGAGATAGAGAGATGTCTTGAAGTGGCACCTTTTAGATACAATATCTCTTCAATTAAGAGTCACAACCATACCATTTTAAGAAGTCACAACTATATGACTTTTCAATGAAAAGTTGCACCTTTATAGTATGTAGGGATACGTGACTTTAGAATTACAAACCCTACACACCCCTTCAAATAAAATAATTAATTTATAAATTAATTAATTCATAAGGACACAAATTTATAAAAAAATCACATCTCTTCCTTTAAAAAATTACATCTTTTTATTTACAAAGTCACATATTTTCATTTTTTAAAAAAATACTCTAATAGTTCTATCGGATGAGCAATTTTAGTTTTGAAAGTTTTAAGTGGAGTAATTTGACCCTGGAAGTATAAAAATGTAACAATGTTGCAATGATTAAACGAAGAGGTAAACAGATGTCCGTCATATAGGATAAGATGCAATGTTAATATCCACGCCACTCTCCCTCTGAGAAAACTTACAGGGCAAAATTGTTACTCTGAGAAAACTTTCAGGGTGGAAATGTACATCTTTTAGGGAAGCATTATATCACGTGGAAAAAGATGTGACATTTTATCCTATGTGCCAGATGTCTGTATGCCTCTCCATTTAATCAACGCAACATTACTGCATTTTTATATTGTTATATTCAAATTGCCTCACTAAAAATAATATTGAGCACAAAATTGAACGCAGAGACGCCGTATTTCCTTCAACCCTCTCAAGTTTCAAGCTTCATCGCTTTAAATATTTTACATCAACAACTGGCCAATTATTTAAATAATATTGAGCACAAAATTGAACACAGAGACGCCGTAGTATGTAATAAAAAAATCAAAGAAATTAATACCTAAAAATTATGGTGTTTGTTCCAGAATGGAACAGATGCCGTAATTATTAAAAAAAATAAAAACAATTTAAAAGGTAAATATGTGTGTGTGTAACTTTTATTGTACGGCCTTATGTGTGTGTGTATATATATACACATAGACACACATACACTATATGATATCATATATGTTCAGACCGAAACAAAATTAGAAGAGAACTTATAGAGAGCGCCATTGCCAATGGCAGGAGGAGTCGCCGTCAATGGAACCGATCAGCCAAACTCAGACAAACCAACCAAGCTTGACATCCTAGGTAACCCCCATATCCTCCCTTGGCTTTCATCATCTTGCTCCTTCTTTCTTCTAATCCTTTTCACCAGAGATTCAGAGGTGTTTGGCAACTGATTTACTCAAAATGCATTCTACCCCGAGAGTGTATAATCACGGAAGAGTGGAGAAAAAAGTTCAGTCTACCTAGAATGCATTGTAGATTACGATCTTAATATTACAAGTCGCACGATCTAAACATCACAAGTTGCAATCCGGGATACTCCAAGTTGAGACCGAACTATGAAAATTTCAAGTCGAGACTTGAGACATTCTAACTACTTTTTATTATTTTATTTTCCCTTAATTTCATCAAAATATAAAATAAAATATATATATGTATTATTTAATTATATTTTTTTTCTTTCTGCATTCTACAAAAAGTCATTTTTACAGCATTTATGCAAATAAATTTTCGCTTTCCAAAATACATTCTAGACAAAAATCATCATCCCAACACCTCTATCTTCTAATTCCATTGTCTCATGGACATGAACAGTTTCATCTTAATTAGGCAGCTATAAGAGAAGAAGCCTGAAATTCTTTTCTACAAGTAAACACATTGCGAAAATATAATAAGTCTGCTTAATTTTCCATTTGTAGGGTTTAAACGCACTTTTCAAACTTTTGGTAAAATGGGATAATCTCTTTCATATATTTACCTCAATTTCCGTAAAAATACTTTTCTACTGCATTCTAATCTTGAATAACCATGAAACCCAATTCCATCGGAGAAAACTCCTTTTCTTTTGTTTTTTTTTTCTAAATTTGTGCCACTGAAACATTAAAACTCGTCGTTGTTATCTTGACGACGAAGAAGATGGCGGCGGCTGCTGTGGAGGAGAAGAAGAAGAAGAGATAAACGACAACCCGATCGAGCAAGTGAGGCTGACGGTACCGATAAGCGACGATCCAAGCCAACCGGCGCTGACGTTTCGAACATGGGTACTAGGTTTACTGTCGTGCGTAATCCTAGCGTTCGTGAACCAGTTCTTCAGTTACAGGACGAACCAGCTCGGCATCTCGTCGGTGTCGGCTCAGATTGTGAGCCTCCCTCTGGGGAAGCTCATGGCGGCGACGCTGCCGAGGAAGAAGATAAGGGTCCCACTCACGAGGTGGTCGTTTTCCCTGAATCCAGGACCTTTTACTCTAAAGGAGCACGTGCTTATCACACTCTTTGCCAGCTCTGGGTCAAGTGGGGTTTACGCCATTGGCATTATCACCATTGTTAAGGCCTTCTATCATCGCAGCATTCATCCCTTTGCTGCTTATTTGCTTACCTTAACCACCCAGGTATATATGCTGCCTTTTTATTCATTTATTTCTTTTAGTAGGATTCTTAAGTTTGCGCCGTTTTCGTTTATTTTCAGTTTCCGACCTATCGTTTCTGTAATCCATCATGCATACAATTTGTATATATTAAATATTACGTCATTAATATAATATAAAATCCAGTTGATAGTTCTTAAAACATTAAAAAATAACTAGATTACTTTTTTTATAATAAGAAGAAATTTATATGACATGAGATCTACATAAAAAATGAAAGTTGAAATTTTATTATTGAAGCGAAAATGGATGTGAATAATATTGGTTGGGACTTATTACGAAAATGAATAAATAATTTACATGTAGCTAATATTAGGTTTTTTTTTTATTTTAATGTGCTTGTGAATATTTTTTTTTGCAGATGATTGGGTATGGATGGGCTGGAGTATTTAGGAAGTTCCTTGTTGACTCTCCTTACATGTGGTGGCCTGCAAATCTTGTTGACGTCTCCCTATTCAGGTATTTATTATTTTATTTTTTAAAGAACAACTAAAATAAATTAAAATAAATATTATGATTTTTTATTGTTGCGTATGTCGGTACGGAAAAGTTAGTTACTATAAATATGTTTTTAGGTTTAAAGTGCAATTTTAACAATGAAGTTGTTCGTCAAAAGCAGCTGTCACAATTAAATTTTGAAAGGTATAAAACTACTCATAAACTTTTAAAAGTGGTGCAATTTTAACAATAAAGTTGTTCATCAGAAGCAGCTAACACAGTTAATTTTTGAAAGGTATAAAATTACTCATAAACTTTTAAAAGTGGTGCAATTTTAACAATTCTGTTAAATAGTTTCAAATGTTCATCTCTTCTTGGATGCGAGACTCTCTTGTTCTCCCTTCAGCTTTTATAACAGATGTTCTAGCAAATTTAATGGAGTGGTTGCACCATTGTTAAAAGGTTATATCTACTTTTACACCATTCAAAATTGAATTGTAAGAGTTCCTCTTGACGAAAAACTTCATTATTAAAAGTATACATTAACCTTTTTTTAATCTTCCTTCAGGTGAAAGGAACTTACACTTATCACATTTAGGGAGGTTAAACATGCAACCCCATGCTTAAAACTAGAATTAAAGAAGTACTAAAGTTAAACCAAACATCTTCAACTTTATAATTATATATATTTAATATATTTTTGTTGAATTAAATCAGAACAATTCTGAAATGTTGATGATATTAATAACTAGAGTTTGTTATAGAATAAAAATTTTGAAAAAGTCTCTGGTCTCCTAAATTTACATATAATAATATAATTTAATAGTTATTACATATGTGAATATTCACAAAACAATGGAAGTATGTTTCTTTTTATATAATATTTCATAATAAATAATTCAATAAATTTGTGTATTCAATATTTTTGTTTTCTTTTATTTGTTGTCTTTTGTATTTACAAGAGATCTGAAGTTAGATGTATGATTTTTGTAACAAATATACGATTATTTGATTAAAGTACATTCGTTTTATTTTAATTATGAAATTGGAAATGAAAGTATAAAATTGCGCTTAACTCTAACTAATTAAGTTTTTTCATGTTTCACAAAATCTGAAAAATAAGCCATAACATTTATTATTATGTCTTATTAATAATTAAGTAATAAATTGTGTGTGTGATATGTCGTCGATAAAACAAGCTACACTAAAGCATGAGATTGTAATATTGTTTGTACCACAATTTTTTTAATTGCGATTTAAATGCAAACTTTTCCTTTAAACTCAGTCTCAGTTGTCTTTTATTTATATTAATGTTAACACGTTAACTCTAGATTGTTATTTTTCTTACAAAAAATATTTAGTTGTATTTATATCCAAAAGTGATTTATATATGAAAAACATTATTTTAGGGCATTGCATGAGAAAGAAAGGAGGCCAAGGGGTGGGACCACAAGACTTCAATTCTTCTTCCTAGTCTTTGCAACAAGCTTTGCTTATTACATAATTCCAGGCTACTTCTTCCCATCAATCTCAGCCATATCCTTCGTTTGTTTCATCTGGAAAAACTCCGTCACCGCTCATCAGATCGGCTCTGGCATGTCTGGCCTCGGCATCGGCTCCTTCGGGCTTGACTGGAATACGGTGGCCGGATTCCTGGGCAGCCCCTTGGCCATCCCAGGCTTCGCCATTGTTAACATACTCGTAGGCTTCTGCCTGTTCCTCTACGTCGTAATCCCTGTTACATATTGGTTCAATGTCTTTGAAGCCAAGAAGTTCCCACTCTTTACCTCTCACACTTTTGATTCGACGGGTGCAAAGTACAACGTGACCAGGGTTTTGAATCATGATACCTTTGACATTGATATGGAGCAATATAACAGTTACAGCAAGCTCTATTTAAGTGTCTTGTTTGCCTCGAACTATGGCCTAAGCTTCGCAAGTCTCACCGCTACTCTTTCACATGTTTGCCTCTTTCATGGAAAGTAAGTTACTTCCTCTCAAATTTTCGGGCTTCGAGTCTTTAATGTACCTATCTCTAAATGTCATTTATAAAGTCTCAAACTTTCGGAACCGGTTAAAAGTTTAAGGTATTATTACATAGAGCATTAGAGAAACGCACATTATTATAAAGTTTTGTTTCACTTTGGAAATTCATCCATATATAAACTCACACACCCTCATGCTGCTTCATTATTTGTTTTGTGTTTGAAAGAACCATATATCAGATGTGGAAGAAGACAGCAAATCAACTAAAAGGTCACTTCGCAGATGTGCACACAAGGATTATGAAGAAGAACTACGAACAAGTTCCTGATTGGTGGTTTATTTCTATTATGGTTCTAATGGGTGGTCTTGCCTTATTTGCTTGCCAAGGTTTTGGAGGTCAGCTTCAACTTCCATGGTGGGGAGTCTTATTCTCTTTTGCTATCGCATTTGTATTCACACTTCCTATCGGAGTCGTCCAAGCCACAACGAACATGGTATATGCATCTTCTTCATTCTCTGATGAATCACACAGTACAACTTTGATTAATTACCATTCATTTAATTTCTCTATAAAAGTGATTATTTTATTTATTTTTAATTAGTCTCTCTTATTTTCTGCAGCAAGCAGGGCTTAATGTGATCACAGAGTTAATTATTGGGTTCATTTACCCTGGAAAGCCTCTTGCCAATGTAGCCTTCAAGACCTACGGTTACATTAGCATGGCTCAAGCCCTTAGCTTCGTTTCTGATTTCAAATTAGGGCACTACATGAAAATCCCTCCAAAATCTATGTTCATTGCACAGGTAAATCTATAAATCCTATACATATACATGCTCCTTCTCTTTTTTCTTCTTAAGCAAGGAGCTAGATCACTATCATTCCCTTAATCCTATTTACAGGACAGAAAGAGAGAAAGAGAGTATATTCATCTTTATCTTTATGTAATATGTTATTTTAATGAATTTTAAATTTTTTTATTTATTTTGGTGAAACATATTTAAAATGTCTTATAAATAAGAGCAGAAGAATGATTTGTAGAGATTGAAGAAATTAATTAAGTCAGATATTTATTAAAAAATTGTGTGGTTTCCTTAAAATATCACCTTTAATATAATCATTTTCACTAGAATTACACCTTGATGAAAAATCCCCTTCATATATGTAGGCTCCGTTTGGATAGGTCATTGGGAAAACGGACACAAATTTCGAGGTAGTTTATGTGAGAGGAAAAGTGTCTCGGTAAGCGCATCCATTGTGCCAACGGGCTTACCAAACAGAGCTGTAATCAATCAAGATAATTTGGACAAAGACTTGTAGATGTGAGAAACAAAATAAATTGATATCTCACATTTAGCACTATAATAAAACCTTTAACTAGTTATGTATAGGAACAGAGAGAGTATATTCATTAATCCATTCATTTTTTATGTGTTGGTTTCCTTAGAATATAATATTTAACCATTTGCATTTGAATTACACCTTGATATAAACCCCTTAATATATATAATTAATTGAGATAATGTGGGCAAAAAATTATAAATGTCTAAAACAAAATAGATTGATTTCTCACTATAATAAACCCCTGACTAACTTCTAAACATGTATAACCAGGGATAAGACTGGAAAGAGTATATTCATTCTTCACACATTCATTTTAATTCATTGCCTTTACCCTACACCTAAGCTTGTGCATTATTATATATTATTTGCAGTTGGCTGGAACCGTAGTTGCTTCCATCGTGCATTTTGGCACAGCATGGTGGCTTCTAACAACTGTGGAAAATATCTGTGACCCAAGTCTATTACCAGAAGGAAGTCCATGGACATGCCCAGGTGATGATGTGTTCTACAATGCATCCATAATCTGGGGAGTGATAGGTCCAAAAAGAATGTTCACAAAAAGAAGGAAACTACCCACAAATGAATTGGTTCTTCCTCATTGGCCTTGTTGCTCCTATCCCAATTTGGATTCTCTCTTACATGTTCCCAAACCAGAAATGGATTCCTCTCATAAACATGCCAATTATATTCAGTGGAGCTGCAGGGCTGCTTCCTGCAAAAGCTGTTAACTATATAATGTGGGGAATTGTAGGCATCTTCTTTAACTTCTATGTGTATAGTAGATTCAAAGGTTGGTAGGCGAGGCATACGTATATTCTATCGGCAGCACTCGACGCCGGCGTCGCTTTTACTGGCGTTCTTCTGTTTTTTACCCTACAGAGTTATGATATCATGGGTCCTTCTTGGTGGGGGCTTCAGGCTGATGAAGTGATGATCATTGTAGCCTGGCTAGGTGCCCTACAGCACCAGGCATTAAGACTCCAGGATGCCCTACCCTTTAAGTGTAAAATGTGTGTTTGTGTGTGCATGATGAGACTAGACGCTTTCTTTAATTTGTAACTTCATTTATTCAGAACAAGCAAAACAAAATGAACAAATTCGTGGTTTGCTTCCAGAGTTCTTTTTCTTTTTTCTTTTTCTTTTTGCCAACAAAGAAAAACATTTGATTGAAATCAACCGAACTTACAAGGTCTTAGAAGATACCAAATCAAGCAACCATCCTAAAGACAATAAACTAGACACAAGCAAATAAACAAAGTAGAAACAAGCATTTAAAAGTTCATCATTACAGCAAGAAAAGTCTCTATCATCAACCATCCAGTATGCCTTTAACTGCGACAGAGCTTGAGACACCCGATTGAAAGGGTAAGAACCATCCAAAGAAACTTTGATAAACCACCGGCTACCAAATATGCTTCTAAAGGAATCCACATATAAAAATGGTTCCTAATCAAATTCCTTGAGAGAAAAAACTCAAGGAGGACAATAATCATAATAATTAGGAAAACACAATCATGCTGATAATAAATGATAGAATTACCACTCCATCCTAAAGAAGAACAATGTTTTCATGCACACTAAACATGTAGATGTTTTGCTAGAATAAGAACAATGTAACCATTCACATTGAACAGGCACATATCAGACCCTTGATGAATAGCATGTACAAAACCACTAAACAGACTCAAGATAATGATTCTAACTTGACCATCATATAGCCTTGCCTTTGAATTAGGAACCATGAAAACACCAGCCATCAACCCAAAGGAGAATGCCTCAAACCCACCAAAACTATTTGCAAAAAAAGATTCAACAACCATAAATTTAGCACTATGAGCTTCCATTCCTTCTCTTTTCCACCTAAAAGCATTCTACACCAATTCAACCAGTCCAGTGACAATAAGAGTAAAATTTCTTGGTTTAAAAAAATGGAAGTATGATATAAGGTGTTTTGAGAACAGATAACCTCTCTATCCTTCTTAATTTTTCAATGAATTAGCCCCCAAAAACTCTTTATGCGGATAACTCTCAAAAAATTAATTTTGCATATCATTATCTGTACAAAAAGATTAACATTTAAGGGGGTTATTTAGCTATTAATCAAAGTTTGAGTGAGTTATATATACACAAAAAATAAAATTTAAAGAGTATATAGACTGAAAAACAGTTTCTTTTCTGTGGTTATGTTTTAGCAGTTTTCTATGGTGCATTAATAGCGACTGGAGATACAACCGCTACAAAAATAGCCTATTTTCCCCAAACCAATTTTAAAAGCAGCTAAAGGGTGATTTATAGGTCGATCATTTTAAATGAATTATTGTAGAAGTTAGAGAACCTAATTAAAAAAGATAATTCTTATAAATGATTGAGAATTAATTTCTACACTTTATTTAGTAATAAACTACTAATGATAAATAATGGGATAAAATAGTATATTCATTCCCCCAACTAAGCACACAACTAGATTTGGGCAAAGAAGATTAGGCCCAATTCATCATTAAGTCCACCCAAGAGGGGGAGCCAAAACTTACGATTTCTTACCCCAAAATTTTTTATAAATCCCAGCTGGGGGTGTGCAAAAACCTAATGATTTGATCCGATTCAATTCAAATAAACAATATGATAAAATCGGATTGGATCAAGTGACTCGACCACTTGATCTAGTATGATCCAGTCCAAGTGATTGCTTTTAAATATTTTTCCATTTATATGTTGCATTTTTATTTTTTATTTAATATTGTTGGAGATTCTTATGGATGTACAATTAAGTTTTATTGTTCTGTAATTATTTTGACATATTTGCAGGTATTTTTATTATGATAATTGTGTTCGTCATGTTTAATTTTGGGCATTTAATAGTGAAAAAAGAAAAAAATTAGGGAATTTGACGCCATGAAGTGCTTGAACCAGTCTACTAGTCTAGTAGATCAAATCCAATTTAATCTAACCTCAGGTTTCTACTGAGCTGGATTGGATCTCGGGCTACCAAACCCAATCAATAAATCAATAAATCCTCAACATGATTTTAAAACATAATTACTAATAGTTATTTGTAGTATGATATAGTAATAAAAATTAAAATTAAGAAATCCTCAATATGATAATAAATTAAATCAATAAATCCAGTTAAAAGTAGTATAAGTTCATTAACAATAGGGGTGAGAATGCGAGCTAACCCAAGGGTTACGGGCTGGCCCGCACAAGTTGGCGGGCTATGTGAGTTAGCCAGCCACACAACCCGTCACCCCCAACGAGTTGCATATACACAGCTCGAGCCCGACAAAAATATTTTTTTAAAAAAAATAAATTCTTCTTTTCTTTTTTATTCAGTGTTTTCTAATAAGATTATATAATTACATGATTCTCTTTTCAATTTTATTAATAAGTTTTCAATAATTTTCTAAAAATATAATTTATTATTACCTTTTTCTTTGTAAAAAATATTGGGATGAACAAAACAAAAAATATAATATATAATGTTTAAAATAAAAACAAAAGGAAAATGGGTTAGGTGGGCTGGCACACCAACCCGCAAGCTCAACCAGCCTAAGCTACGGGTTAGTGTGGGTGGGTTGGTATTTGCTACCTCATACCCGACACTCAAAGACGGGTTGAGGCCACCTCTAATTAATATTAAAGATAAAAAATTGGATTATTTTTAACAAAAAAATGGGCCCGGGTTACCATCTAATTGCCTTGAATTACTCAGATCAACAAAATTCCGAATTGAGGTCATGGCCGAGCCTTTTAGGTAACTGGTTAGCCGTTTTCTGGATCAACATGGCCGATCTAGGTTTTAATACATTGAGTTCATCGTTGTAGTAACTTTTTTCTTGGTTTGGTGAAAATATGCCTTAATCAAATGGTTTCATGCACGTTTGCTAACTAAAAAGCCTCTGGTTAATTACGTTTGATTTTCCTTTTCTTTATAGGTTATAAGGATGCCCCAAGACATTTTAAACTTGAGATTAATCCCTACTACAAACATAAATATTTTTTTAATCTTTTAAAAAGTGTACTTCTCATAATTGGAAGTTATGTTTGCCTTGTCACCATTACGAGCTAACTTAGCAATTCTTCATGCTTTATAGAATTTTTACTATCTAATTCTTTAACTTAATTAAAGTGTTTCAAGTAAAAGTTTGAAGAACTGAGTTGCCCATCATATTTAGTGTCTGTTTGGAAGAGGGTTTATGCTCCTCAAATTCACATTCAATTGTGCTTTTTCGCAAATTGAGATAACCTCCTTTACATATTTACCTTGTAAAATGTTAAAATACTTCTTCACCGCTTTTTTAAACGGGTCATTACGACAGGTGTCATAATTTAAAACTCAATTAAAGATTAGTAACTATTGAGACTCTTGGATATTCAGTGAAATTTAACCCCATGTCCTTCTCTGCCATCAACACCATTATGAATCACGATCAAGTCCGTACCAATGAATTAAATTAACTTTTATTAGCCGCAAGAATATACATCTACTTTTTAAAAATAATATTAAAGATAATTAAATAGAGGAGTCACTTAATGATCTTGAAAAGTTGCTTGTGGCCATTGACAAATCGCAATGGCTGGGGTTGAAACAAAATTAATTAATAAGATTAATATAATAAACAGTCTAATAAGACAGACCGTCAATAAAAATATAACACCCTGCTATAAAAATGAAAAAAAGTTGAAGAGAGGAAGAAGATAAAAGTAAAAGTAGTTAAGAAATTGGGAGAGGAAGAAAAGGGTCAGAGCATTTCCCATCCACTTGTGATTCTAGGTAATAATAACTTCTATATTCCTTTATTTATAATCCCCAACCATTAGAATATAAGCAAATTGTTACATAGAAATAATAATTAAGGTCCATTTTTATTCTGAAAGTTTTCATTTAGAAGGGTTTAATACTCAATTTTTTATTGCAATTTTATTTTGAAAGTTTGAAAATCGAGCAATTTTGCGTCAACTTAACATACTCAAATGTATCTATTTATTAACGGTCAAACTGAAGATGTCACATCAACAATAATGTTAGTAAAAATTAATGGTTAAGTTTAACATTTTTTAACGTCAATAGCAATATTGATCACATTTTAAATTTTAAAGATGATATTGCTCATATTTAAAACTTTCAGGGCAACATTAGACTAAAAACAACTTTCGGATAAAAAATGGATCTTACCTAAGATATAAAGATAAACATAATCTAATAGTCATAAGAAACTCCTCACACAGGATTCCTAGAAGTTTAGATGATGACATTTGCATATAAAATGTTTATAACACACCCCTGTTTTCCCTGCTCATATCCTTAATTAGTGAGCTTAATCTATATTAGTGAAAAGAGAAGCCATGAGTTTTTTATCAGCAAACCTAAGACCTTGTTTGTTTTCACTTCACAAAACTTAGGTTCCATTCATAATGGTTTTGAGTTTTGAGTTTTAAGTTTTAAAATTTTTTAAAAATTGAAACTAATTTTTGTTTTAGATTTTTTTTGTTTTCAATTGTAAAAAAGTGTTGTAAATTAGAAATAAATAAGGTAGATGTTAAAAGTGAGTGCGTGTCTTGAAAGTGGGATAACTGGGAATACCTCGAACGATCGTAATTAACGGCTTTTGCTATCACACGTATAATCTTCTCCCCACCAGTTCAACTCTGAGAATGCTGACCTGCAGTTGTAGAGTTAAAGCGCAAGCTGCAGAAGACAAAGATTCCTTAACAAGGATCCTAAGGCACCGGAAATAAGGAGCTAGGGTTCGCTTTTTTGCTTTGGGAAGGTCAGCAAAAGCAAAACCTTTGAGCTTTGACATGCGTGGCTGAAAGTGAATGAAGCAACTCTGAAACTCAGTGGTCCATCTTTATTTTTCTTTGAGGCTTCCATAGAGAGACGATTAAAGTCGCCTAAGGCCAAAGCTCCAATCTTTAGAGGGTTTTGAGCGCAGA